>VSDK01010240.1:34805-99305 GCA_009767595.1 Symbiodinium kawagutii | reverse complement strand
ATTATTTTAAAAATATTTTTAAAAAATATTTAATATAAATAAATAATTATAAATAATAAGGCCTTTTTAAAATTTAATTTTTTAATTTATAAAATTATAATTTAAAACCAAATTCGGTATACCAAATCCTTAAAAATTTTAAAATCTTAAAAATATTTCCAATAAAATACTAAATATCTAAAAATTCTGCCTCGAAAAGCCATTTAAACATTTTTTTAAAAATATTCAGATCCGCAGAAGCCAATCAATCACCTAACCACATATCTGAGAGTTTAACTCATCCACTCAGGCTTTCGCCCACTCAGCCACTCAGCCACTCAGCCACTCAGCCACTCAGCCACTCAGCCACTCAGCCACTCAGCCACTCAGCCACTCAGCCACTCAGCCACTCAGCCACTCAGCCACTCAGCCACTCAGCCACTCAGCCACTCAGCCACTCAGCCACTCAGCCACTCAGCCACTCAGCCACTCAGCCACTCAGCCACTCAGCCACTCAGCCACTCAGCCACTCAGCCACTCAGCCACTCAGCCACTCAGCCACTCAGCCACTCAGCCACTCAGCCACTCAGCCACTCTGCCACTCAGCCACTCAGCCACTCAGCCACTCAGCCACTCTGCCACTCTGCCACTCAGCCACTCAGCCACTCAGCCACTCAGCCACTCAGCCACTCAGCCATTACGCGTTCAATGTAATCTAAAATTTTGTTATTTAGAAAATATATTATTTATTAACTAAATTGATTAAATTAATTAATTTTTATGATAGATTTTTGATTTAATTTAATTTAATGAATTCTTGGCCTTATTATAAGCCACGTTGCTGTATCTAGCGACTTTACTACCTCGGTGTGACTCAGAGGTAGCGAAACGGCCATTCGAAATGTCAGCCCGCGACGGCCGGTGCCCTGAACCTATACCAACCTATACCAACCCATAATGACCCTGAGTTCATGCTACATGTGTCTTCTTCTCATGGCCCATTTTCCAGAATTGGAAAAAGAAGTATAGATAGATAGATAGATACACATATGTGTGTATATACTTGTAGGTGTGAACCTTATGTCACGCAAAATATTAGAGACAAACCTCCTAAAAAAGTGGCACTGCCGTTCAATCACTGCAATAGCTTTGGGACAAGGATCGGAACGCTGGCGTTACCGCTGATGATGACATTGTCACCCACCCGTTGGATGATCACGCTGGTGTTGTCAGCCACGGGTAGAACGACGACTGCATTGTCACTTCCAACAGGAACACTGACGCTGTTGCCGGAGCCAACAGGGACAAGCACACTGTTTCCACTACCCACAGGGACGATGACGAAATTGCCGCTGCCGATGGGAATCACGTTGCCGCTGCCCATGGGATGGGAATGACGTTGCCGCTGCCGATGGGAATGACGTTTCCGCTGCCGATGGGAATGATTTTGCCGCTGCCGATGGGAATCATATTGCCGTTGCCACTGCCCACTGGAACAACATTTTCACTGCCCACAGAACCTTGATTTCAGGGGTAGAAATCACGCAGAGGAACGTGGAGAATTGCGAGAACGGCGGGTTATCTTGAACGATCTTCCTTAGTGTTGCTTTGGTTCCTTCAAGGTCAAGGTATATATCTCCAACATTTCAGGTTTCACAACTACAAAGCCTCAATTGATTTTTTGCCTATCCAAAGTCCTAGCCCTAAAATCCATCAATGACGGCTGATGCAAAGGGAGGGTGCTCACGGCTCCACCACCACCAGGACGGCGCCTGCGACTTTGTTCCTGGCACCAGTCTCAAAGTTGTTGCCATTGTCGCTGTAAATGGTATCAGCCTTGGTGTTTCTCCGCGGCAGTTGCGACTCCCTGATGCTGAACAGTTGGGTCTTGTCATCGAACTTCGAAGGTGACCCGCACAAGTGGTTGTACAGACACCCGATACTACGAATCAGTTGAGGTATGATGGAAAGATTTGAACCATGATGCAGTGAAAATGGGGTCCACCAGATTGGTAATCCAACTCTGGATCCAACGATGTACACCAAATCACGCTGGAAGTTCACCACGACGGACTCGAGCACCTTCCCTGATGAGTTCTTTATGGAGCTCATCTCTTCGATTTTCATCAACTGCAGGTTCCCGTCTTCAGGTTCCCAGATTAATCAGCAGCACAAACAGAAACTCACAAGCAGTGTATCAGTGCATCGGTGCAATGTTGGATCCTTTTGTTCATAAACCAGCCGTGTTTGGGATAAATCACAAGTGATTTTAATGTAAACTAGGGTGTTTATAAATACGGATCAAAAAACCATATCATTGTTTGCGAGTTTCCCACCTTCGTATACGGTGTATCAGAACTTCTGTTCACAGTGTGTCATGACTTGCCCACATTTCGCAACATTGCATCATCAATTTGCGTGAACGCAACTTGATGGTCGCCGGACACGGAGACGGTGTTGTTGTCGCCGTGGTTGATGATGACGGTGCCAAAGTGCGCACCTATTTCGCTGCTTGGAGTCTCTCAATGCTCATGACTATACCAGTATACCATCTTCTATCCCCAGCGAAAACATGAGAAACCCTGTTTCGAATCAGCATGCAAAGTTGCGGCATCATCTTCATGGTCAACATATCAAGCAAGAAAACAATATAGTTTGTGCTGCTAGGACGTTCAGATTGGTTTGTTTGTGGTAAAACTAGCTTTGATCAAACCTGACATGACTCAGCCAGGTTGTAGATTGAGTTTGGCTTTGGTTGATCAGAATATTTCACGCCAAAACTGGAAGCACAGTGTGGTGAGAAAGATCGACCAGTTCAGGAACGTCAAGCTACTGTTTTTTTCAGACGATACCGTGCAAATATCCATTCCTCAACCCTTGAAAGTCTGCTTGAGGATGGCAAATCTGTTTAAAAGAAATGCTCTGCCTGGTGGCAAGGAATGATCCTCAACCATTGGTCCTTCTCTCGCTACTGTACACTGCCGCAGTTGACCCCTCCCCATCTTTTCCATACACAGTGGTGCCCCCAAAAACAACAGGTGAGGAAAGCTGCGATTTTGGAAACGTGCATATAAATTGAATGCGTGCTTGATCATTGAAGCATTTCAGGTTTTGGCATGGAAATTGGCATTTGGGTAAATACACCGACCTTTCACTTGTCAAGTGTCGTTACGTGATATCTGTGGTCACCGGCGTGCAATTTGGGGAGCTGTCACGTACTTCTCGCTCTCATCTCTAATTTGCATTGGTGAAAAATAACGTTAGAAATCAGACCAAGTCTGTTGCTGGTCATGGTTCGTGTCCTTGACTACCCCGCTCTACGGGTGGACATATGGCAGTGGGTCAAAACCCTTAGTCCCCCGTGGTTCCCCTATCATTGACCATTGTTTTCCCTATGAAATGGTTGGTTATTATCCCCCATTCTTGGTTGGTTGATATTGACCCAAAGCTATATCCCTGTCTTTTTTCTGGATAAATCAAGGTGGTTTCAGTTGATCCCCTACCCCTCAACTCTTTAGTGGATATATCTAAGCAATGGATCAAGTGCTAAATGGGACCCATAGTCTATGGTGGTTTCTCAAAATAGGGGGCCTCAAGCAAGGCTTTGGTCTATTGCTAATTATTGTTCTGAATGATTAACACAAAATGATTTCACGGGTCCCCCTATTTTGAGAAACCACCACATAGTCAATTGATCCCCTGCCAAGTCCATCTAAGATACCCAGATACCCACGACATCCCATGGCCAATCTTAGATAACTCGGCATTGATCTTTCAACGCCCCAGTGGCTTTCACTGCCGCCATTGCTGTCCGCGGAGTAGTGGGAGGGCATGCCCTCATTGGCAAATGGTCTCCTGAGATACAACTGGAGCGCCAGAGCAGCTCTGCTGGTTGGTGGTTTCAAATTTCAACCCTTATGAAAACTATATGTTAGTCAACCAACCAGCATACAGGTTGTTCAAACAAATGTGTTGGTGGATCAACCACTGGTTGGTGGTCTTAAGAAAAAACAGAAGTGGATGCACGATAAAAAACCAGCTACGTGTTGTTGTTTTGTTGTTGTTGTTGTTGTTGTTGTGGCTGTGGCTGTGGCTGTTGTTGTTGTTGTTGTTGTTGTTGTTGTTGTTGTTGTTGTTGTTGTTGTTGTTGTTGTTGTGGCTGTGGCTGTGGCTGTGGCTGTGGCTGTTGTTGTTGTTGTTGTTGTTGTTGTTGTTGTTGCTACTGGTTTTTTGATTTTGCTGAAAGACTACTACATCACCAGCAACCACTGCTGTCAGTTACTGCTTCTTTAACCGCTGCTGGCACTTCTGGTTTCTGTTTGCCATTGTTGTTGGAAATTGCACATGAAAAATTGCTGCTGTCGGGATTGGCAGGTGCTGCTGGTGATTCGAGGATTCCCGAGTCCTAAAGCAGCTGCAGTCTATCAATCCCCAAGCAGCAGCTGATACTTATCGAAGGTGGTGAACAAAACGACCAGGCAAATGGTAGATATAACTATAGTTCAATGGCTTATCAGCCAACTTATAGCTGGTGATCCAACAGGGTTTCCTATGGCAACTGCGAAAAGTGCAACTGTTCCAGCTCCATTGGTGGAGTCGGCAACGCTGCTGTCAGGTTCCATCGTACCCAAGTCTCATGGCTTCACGAACAGCTTCCTGAAACCATGGAGTCCCAGAAGTCCAGATTGTACCAAAGAAATAAGCCCTGCAGCTTGTTGAATACACCAGTTATAAGCTGAAAACAACTAGGTAAGTCTTGTGAAGGTCTTGCAGTTCCTACACACATTCCTTCTTTCAACCAATAAGTTTTAGCGGTCCACCAGCTGCTTTGGCTTTGCTGCTTCCCATCCCCGGATGTTCCACAATGCAGCTGACAGCTGAAAACTCTTCACCAATCAATGGATTGATGGGAAAATCGACCAACCCTCGGCTGTTTGCACCTGCATCTAGGGATTTCTCAGGTCGATCTTCCGCAAAAATAATCTCTAGGAACCAAAAGATTTCCCTTAGGTCCCCTTGTAAGCCTCTCAGGGTCCCGTTTCAGGCCCTGCTTAGGGCTACACCAAGCGTCCGCCAGAGATGCTCCAACTCCGTGATGGCACGAGAGGCGTTGGACCCCAAAAACGATTCACCCAAGCGGCCGAAGATGTCTTGTAAGGCCTGGGAAAGATCTGTGGCCGCACTTCCTTGACATCTCACCACCCGGGAAGCTGTGAACACATGTTGCAGCACTTGTTTAATCATTTGGTGATGTCCATTGCACCCATTTCAGCGCCGAGTCTCAGGGCAGATGGCTGTGTCAAAGGTGGTTCCTAAGGCATATCCGGCGAAGGCTGCTTCAGCACCCTGCGTGCACATGGCAACTTGCTGCTCATCCTGCATGTCTTTGATGCAGCCTCGAATCGATTGGAGCTGATGGGTGCCAACCACCATTCTTGGTGAGGGTATGGGTCAATATTAACCATCTATATTAAACAACAATAATAGGGAAAACAATGATGAATGATGGGAACCAGGGGTACGGGGTTTTGACCCATAGCCGTGATTGTCCGAAGGCGTTTGATGTGATGACAACAAACAATTCACGGGTGCCTTCTGTTGGGCTTAGACTTAAACAGGCAACCTGAAGCTGTTTCACTGGGACAAGTCACCCAACCGATTCCTAAGTATCTAGAATGTTGGAATGTACATCGATCAACAGTAACCACAGCGTTCTGAGCCCATGCGCAGTTTCTCCTTGCTGGTCCCTGTAAAACCCACAACGGGTGGAACATCAACTGAGTTCAACAGGCCGGGGTCAATCTTGGAATCCTAGGGCAAAAAATCCACCAATGAGGCCGTGGTTGGCAGCTGCGGCGCCGAACCACCAGGGAAGCCACTGTCAACGTGTGATTCGACCATTGTGGCTGGACTCATTGTGTCCCAGTCCATGACAAGCTCCAGCTTCAGAACCCCCCGCCGATACCAAACGGGCTGAGGTTTTGCTGCGGATTGGTGTCCCAAAATGGCCATGCGGCTGGTGATGATTGCTGTCGGAGGCAGCAAGTCGGTGATGCTGAAGCTTCTAGCTGGACTTTGAAAAACCCTTTGAAAGTTATGATGGATGATGGATGATGAGATGATGATGATGATGATGATGATGATGATGATGATGATGATGATGATGATGATGATGATGATGATGATGATGATGATGATGATGAGGACGAGGAGGAGGATGATGCACTGAAACCAGGCAGGACCCTTTTCATAATAGCCGACGCCTTCGCAAACAAGAGACGTTTGACCAAGAAGTTCTTTGCTGCGGCCATGCTCGGACATTCATGGCAGCCGCACAGCACATCCTTGAAAGGGATGCCGATGGATGCCCTGGAAAGCAATCTGGTGGATCCTCTATAGAGGTACTGTATATGGGGGTTTCTCAAAATAGGGGTACCCCCGAATCATCCTATATTAACCATTGCTTATTCATATACCAACCTTTTTGGGGTCCCCTATTTTGAGAAACCACTACGTAGAGGTGCTAAGAAACAGGAGATTTGCCATTCTTACAATGGAGAACAAATATGATTGATCCCTTAAGAGCTGGTAAACATCATGGTAGTGGTTGAGGACTCATGGTGGTTGCCTGCATGGCAAATCAATGTAGAATCACTCACCGATTTGCCTCTGCAGAGTTTGTCTTGGAGAACCATGGCTTACATCAAGTCACATAGTATGATTCCACCATCGGCTACGCCACATATTTGAGGCAGCAAAAAATATGGAGTGTCGGCAAGCAGCTAGACAAGGCCGACAAGGCACTAGGGGACTTTGCTGCTGCTCTTGCTGCTGGCGAGTGGTCAGCTGCAATGCAACTGTCTCATCTCCTTGACTTAGTAACCTCAAGGGACACTGGGCTGTTGCTGTATTTCATGGTTGGCTGCAAGTGGATTGTAACCAACAACAACCAATGCAATGGGCATTGAATCTCAAGTTCTTTAAACAAACACCAGTTTTGACAACGCATGCTTTACACAATCTTGACGCAGTGGTAAGAGCCAGGTGTTTTGAATGTAGCAGGTACGAGCAGTGTTATATAGATCGTTCAAAAGGCCAAAACGCCAAAACCCTGTTATGAAAATTGGCATAGTATCGGCCAAGAAACATACTCCCCATCCTACCAGAAATATTTTTCCAGAATCTGGTTGGTTAACTTTCATTGAGATGAGAACTCCATCTCATCAAATAGTATTTCAACAGTGTGTGTCTGCGCTTTCTATATTTGTCCGTGTCTGGGTCAAACGTTTGGTCGAAGAGACTACAAATTACATTCAACACTTTCATTAAACAATTGTAACTCAATGAACATATTATCCATGTAAATTGAAGACAATGGTTGCATGTCGATTCCCTATGATGCTTGGCTACATTGATTAGCGCCTCATTGGGAACTGCATTTCACCCGCGGCGAAAGCACAAACGGCCACGCAACGGAAATACGGTGCAGAACACGCTGATCTGCGCGAAGGTAGTGAAGGCCATGGATCGATTTACGCAAACTATACGGTGTGAAATTGAAACCACAAAGAAACAAACAATAATGGGTAGATACCATGTATCATTATCAAATTGAGGCATTAATCATTGCTTGATGCTAGATAGTGATTAATGGTAGATAATGATCAAATATGTTGAATAATTAATGAAAAATCCAGATCATTCTCCCAGAAATTGTCTACTACTTTTCAACTTAGCAATCATTATGAAGCATTAGTAGCTCATATGAATCTATGGTACATTGGGTCGCAGCACATGCTAAGAATGCTCGTGCCACAGCGCGTGAGCCAAAAGCGGCAGTTGCAGTGGCAAGTTGGCCATAGAAATTGCTGAGCCCCAGGCATCGCTCGATCCACTACGAGGGGGCGCTCAGAAAGCTGGCGGAGACGTCGTTTCCACCAAGAAAGCCGACTTGGACATAGCCGAAGATGATGATCATCCCCAGGTAGCTTCGAATCGACGAAGTCAGTACCATGGTGAGCCCCAACAACGTTCCCCTGAGCAAGGTGACCAAGCCAAAGTCATGACTCAGCCAAAGCTCTTACCAAGTACCACTGAAGCTGATCCCGAGGGACCCCGCAACCAGATCACCGGACCACCTGGATCCTTCCAAAGGAACAATATATCTGACCAGCCAACCAACCAAATCACCAAAACACCCCGAAAGAGGCAATTCAGAAGCCCGGAAGCCCTGGTCTATTCTTGATTAATTGATGGTCTGCTGGCTTAAACAACCACCGATCTCCCGAATATGAATGGAAAATTGGTTGTTTGAGCATAGCTCATCCTAGAAGCTGAGGTACCCTGCCGAGAGCTCAGGAACAGAACCCCAGTAGAGTAACTTGATTAAAACGAAGCCACTGACGGGGATCAATCATCGCGTATGGTTGTGCTGAAAGTAGTGAGGTTGGCATATCTGCCTAGAATTATTGGTGCTGATTGTTTGTGGACCATTCTCAGCCTACCAAACTTTGATTGTCAGTTGCTACTTGTCGGTATATCTTATCATTGTTGCTTGCTGCTGATGGACCATTCTTAGCTAAACTGGTTGGTGGTGCTCACCACCCCTACGAAAAATACGCGTAAGTCAACCAACAATTTCTTAACCATTACATTTGGGAAAGTAACAAATGTTTAAAACCAACTAGTGTCAACCATTATAACCACTATGATCATCCATTCCCATAAGAATTTTAACCATTACAATCACTATAAGCATTACTAAGCACCAACCCGAAAATCCTGCTGCTTGCGCCGCAACTCTTTTTGTGACATCGCTGGGCACTGGTCACGACGACCCTTTCCTGAGATTCGTGGTGCAATTGATGAGAAAACAGGGAAGCATCAGATTACTCCATGGCAACCCTGCACCCTGCAAGCTAAAGGAAGCCGTCCACATGGGTGTCAGGACACCCTCAAAGCCGTCAGAGCATGATTCTTGTTGCTGTTAAGCAATGAAAACGATCGTGCTGATTGGATTTTAGCATGAAAACCACCAGTTGTTGTGATGTTGGGGTTTCATCATGCAAACGATCATTCTTCGGAACACCATGAACAGATCGGTGGAAGCCCCACTGGGTCACACGACCAACAACCCAACAAATGTGTGGATGAACATTTGAGCAACTGGATCTTTTTTTCATTTTTGGAGATGTTTGAGCTACAATCACACATCCAGATTGTCATTATCTTTATCCCAATCGCTCAATTGCTATTTCATGTCACGTGTAACTTCCAAGCATTTGCCCAAACCACATATTGTTAAGGTCTTCTACTTGCGCACATTCCACTTTGACTGTCTTGTTTCTACATGTTTTGCTGTGAATAACCTGGTTCCTTATCAGATTTTAGTGTGAATCATCTGGGTCATCCAATTTAGTGAATAACCACTGGGTTCCTAATCATTTTGGGTCATCTGGGTCATCTGGGTTTTTACTGTGAATAACCTGGTTCCTTCTCATTTTTCACAAGCCCAACTTTGTGCATCCATCGCTGGAGTGATTCAAACTATTGGCCACCTTGCCCGGCTATCTCTGACGACTGGTCCATGTTGGCGAGACAACGGCACCACATTTCTATCACCACATCCCCGGTTTGACTTCAACATGTTTTGTTTCTGTGGCACGCTAATTGTAAGAAACACCATGGATTACATCATTGATAGATGCCACTATCAAAATCCTGAATCATCATACCGTCATGTTCCGTCAGAAGTGCTGGTGAGTTCATTCTCCACCCCCCTTATGTTACCCTACCCTTCCAGTTACCTCTATAGTAGGTAACCAACCCTAAAAAACATTGGTAGAAACCAGCTGGTTACCTACTATAGAGGTAACTGGAAGGGTAGGGTTACCTTGCTCAACGCCTGGACCCAGTTCACCCCAGGACATCCCAAGCTCCGCTCCAAGGCACTTGTAGCGTGCCAGCAACGCGTCCTCCTTTTCGGACTCGGATTCGCCACCTTGGCCCCGCAACAGCAGGATCGCCTGCAGGTGGTTCTAGGGAAGAACAACTGGGCGCAACGATGCCATGGTGACTTTCCAGCTGTCCATTCAATCCAGGAATTGACGCATTCGAATTTTCTAGGTCAAGCAATTGTGGTTACAACAAACGCAGATGCATGAAGAGCAACGGTCCAAAACTCAGGCAACCAAACCACAAGCAAGACTACGTGCATAATCAAAAACATGCAAACAACGCTTAGGAAGCATACCCATTGCCCAACAAACAGCACTCGACATTTATGTCAACCCACAGCCCACAGCGATTCCAGCTTTTCTGGCCCTGAAACATCTGGACAGCTCTGGTGTAGCAAGCCCGCAAGCCCTGGTACGAGGCCTGTCTGCCACGGAAATACCTACCTCCGCAGCATTGGTGATACTCCCTCAGCCACCCTCATGATTTCCTAAGAGGACTTGGGATGGGTTCACTGAACCTACCCATCGTTTCTATGTGTGAATTGATCCCTTGCATACCCCAGGTGTTCTCAGCGCACCATGACCAGTCGCAGGTCTAGCTGTTGGGAGGCCATGGCGGTCAAGGATTTTCCCCATCACTAACTGCTTGGAGGTTTCAACCCCCATGAAAATATGATCTAGTCAATGTCAACCAATCAACCATTAGGTGGTTTCTCAAAATAAGGGACCCAAAAAATGGTTGGTTTATTACATAATAATGGTTTATAAAGGATGATTTGGAGGTACCCCTATTTTGAGAAACCACCATTTGTCAATACTAGGGACAATAAAGAATGTGTGGAACCACCAAACTGTTAATCCATTTATGAAGAACCATTAGCTGTCATCAACTAGCAATTCTGGTGATCAACGATACACAGCCATGTGAGGATACCCATCGTGATGGCTTATTGATCCCTTGAAAGAAAATAGCTAAAGTAAGCCCATTCAACCAAAAAACAAAAGGCAACCGAAAAAAATGCTCTTTGCCAAACCTTAAATCCAGCACAGATCATTGGTGAGTTACAAAAGGCACAGAAAATCTTTGGTGAGTTCAAATCCAACCAAAAATCATTAAACCGAAGCATAAATCATCACAAATCATTGAACTGCTGGATTTGAACTCACCAATCTTAACCATTTCAATGGTCTTCTCCCTTCGTTTCGACCCACCACAACTGCACGCTTCAGCGCGACGCGGTGCGCCACGGCACTGCTTTGGGCCAACACCGCGCCATCGGCCGTTCGCTTCACACCCGACCTGAAGGACCGACTTACCATGTGGGTATGGGTCAAGCAGTTAACCAAACAATAATGGGGGACAATAACCTATTAAGAGAAGGGAAAACAATGGTAAATGATAGGGGAACCAGGAGTACGGGGTGAACTGACCCAATACCTCGTCACTCACCGTGCGTTCCTGGTAGGTGGAAAGATTTGGACAACCATCCAGTGCCGATGATTCATATCATGATAATCCTTAAAACCGGTTGTGATATGGGGATAATCAAATCCAAATAACTAACTAACAATCAACTATCACCAACTTGTCTGGCACAACAGTGTCGTTTTGGCGGCTTCCATGCTTGTTATTGGACTGCGAGACTATGGATCTAGATCAATTCACGATTCACGGTGCCTCTCAACCACTCCAATGATTATGAATGATCACATCACTGAGGTCATCCATGATCAACCATGTTACCTACATATTCAACCATCATTAACTACTATCATCAACCTATCAACAATGATATGTTATGCCTATTTATGCCTGGTTTATGAATGATAATTCTCAATGATCGTTCCCATCCCTGCTTTGGCTGAAGATTCCTGCATAACAACATCGGCAGCTTGTCATTTCTCAGTAGGGAAGCCACTCTGCAATGGGGGCACCATCACTGCCACTGCACATTGTCAGGAAAGGTGTACAGCTCAAGCCCTGGGGAGTTGTCAGCAAAACAAGCAGCTGCCAATGGGAGATGTCAATCCACCAAGTATAGCATGTTAATCTATACCTTTCCTAAATTGAGTTTATCACCAGAAGCATGTCCACGAAGTTGTCAACATTGAGCAGTTACCTTCAATATTGATTTGCAAATAAACAGTCATACAATGAACGACTTTGGTTTTAGCTTCAATGAAAGGTTTGTATTGATTCCCCATTCACCACGAAGTTCGTAGATTGTCACGTACCACAACCATATGAGGCTGCCCATCAACGAGGAAATTGATGAAGAAACCCATGGAAACGCCGAGGTTTCAGCATCAATACCAAGCCCCCATTGACCTACAGCCATTCTTGACACCGCTGAAAAAAGCAATCGAATCAGCAGAAATAGCCGAGCATAGCCAATCCCGAACCAGAAAGAAGCACGGCCAAGCTTGCCACTTCTTGTCCTTTTTCTTATCTTTCTTCTTTTCCTTCTTGCCTCTATTCACAGCCTGACGAACCAGCCGCGAAAGGAAGGGCTGACTGCCGCAGGCCTCCAAGGTGGGCCGCAGAGCAGTTAGTCAAACCCCTAGAACTAGTAGTTGACCCAACTGAAGTTTGACATAAATTGCAAAATTCAATCAATTAAACCATAAATTAAATTAAACTTACAAATTCAGTTGAATTCATTATTAATCACCATTAAACCCTAGTTAACTAGCATATCAAAACACCCAGCTCCAGCCATGCTTGGGGGCCACCCATGCTTCACCACCCTCCAGCTGATCAGGGGGCGCTGCGCCTTCAAGGCCTTTTTCGTATCGTCCTCTTGCTGTGCCAGGCGTTCGTTTCTGGTCCTTGGAGCGGCAGGAAATTCGAAGGGAAGAAATCTGCGGTTGGTGGTTGAACCAGCCCTACAACTAGTGGTTAATAGTGATTAATAGTGGTTACTAATGGTTAATAACATGCTTATAATGATTGATAATGATCATTAGCTGCTTGGTGGTCGAACCACCCATGGTCACCTAGTGGTTGAAACCATGGTTAATAATAAATGGTTAATAATAATGAAATAATGGTTGATGATGGCTACTAATAATGGTTGATAATGGCTGATGGCTAAGAATGGCTGATAGGTTGATATTCTGGTGGTTTCAAAGCCTCTGAAAAATATGCTTTTCAACCAATCAGTTGTTAATAATTACAAGGGAAAATAAAACATGTTACCAACTAGAAATCTATCTGCGACCCATTTTACTCGTCCAGGTCTGCAAAGTTGCACAGCATCGTTTGGCTTGTGCTCATCTTGAAGGGTTTTGGATGATGGGTGTCATCTGCTGTAGGTATTTCACCCTCAATGCTTCTCCACAATCAAGCAGGGCAGCGTTCCAAGTCAATTGCGGCCGCATGGTGAAGGTTGTTGTATACCAGAACCATCTGCGGGCAAATGTGTCCACAGCTTTGCTTTTTGTCCAAGTCATGCACATGATGCCAGCAATTTCGTGCTTCTGATACAAGAAATCGTCCCCCAGGTACTTTTGGAGCCTCTCAATGTCATCAAACACTGGCCTCAATTCTTGCCTCTTAATCATGTGCTCCTTAGTTTTTGTGTATGCTTTCATCAATTCTTGCTGAAAATAACGTGGATTTGCGAAAGTGTAGACGTCGAATCCAGGGATCTCAGACTCCACCTGCTTCGAGAACACTGGAAAATCACATTTTTCATCTCCAAAAGTGACTTGTTGCACAGGGGCCGGCACATACAGCGGCGCTGCGATCTTCAGTAAGTTGTACAAGCGTTGGATCTCATTGGACTTGGAGTCTTCAGGGATGTTGTGGAGAAATGCATCTAAGTCGAAGGGAATCAAAGTCCAACCACTTTCGGAAGCTTCAAACATTTTTACTCGCCAGTCGTTCATGATGAAGATGCCACATCCGGCTGCCCCAGTATACTCAGCTGGCTTTCCAACTTCAGCATCCACATGAGCACGGCCTGGGAGTTTTGTTTCAGAAAATAAACCTGCAGTGATGGTCACGTGCTTGCAGGGAACGGCTTTTGAACTGATTGCCTGGGAGACGCGATGAGAAATTTCATCGAAAGCACCTTTGAGAGCACCTTGAAATGGTGATGTGTACAGGTTTGTGTCCCACATATCACGCAAACAATCCTGAGAAGTTGCATTCACGAAGCGCTTTGTGCTGCCACCAGCTGCCAACTCCTGTCAGACTGCATGGCACGAATGGAACAGTCAAACTCATGTGATCTGGTTTTGCCCTTGATGGACCGTTGCAGCCTTTGCAACCTTGAATCAGTTTACACCCTCGCCAATACAGATCATTGCTCAAATTTCAGCACATGCTCGACTGCTAAAAGGGTAGATGTGTGAACGAACGCCTTCAAAAAACACGATGGACTAAATGGAGTCTGTGATTTGAAAAAACGAAGTGCCA
This sequence comes from Symbiodinium kawagutii, assembly GCA_009767595.1. Lineage (NCBI taxonomy): Eukaryota > Dinophyceae > Suessiales > Symbiodiniaceae > Symbiodinium > Symbiodinium kawagutii. The sequence continues at coordinate 84,947 of VSDK01010240.1, read as the reverse complement.
AAATTATAGAACACAATTGAATACGTTTGAATACTCTTTTATGGGCGTCCAACGGTGTGCCCTCGCCCGAAAAGTCTTGCATTCCCATCTCCTCACTGCGTGTCTGGAGCATGCAGGCATCGGCATCGCCTTCAACCAGTGTGACCGCAAGGAGCACCTGCCAGAGAGACCGCCACAGTGGGGCCTCAGTTGCCATCAGAAAGGCACCGTTCTCCCTATGTCCCCCCCGCTGCTGGTGGCAGGCCAGGTGGTTCTCCACCTTGGTTTCCTGTTCGGGAAATCTTTTGGCAAAATCAAAAGCTGTGGGCAGGTTAGCCGTGCCCACGGGGCAAAGGTTTGCAGCCCTGACTGACTAGGCAGGTAGATAAGTCAGTAGACAAGAATTGATGCATGGATGGGCTGCATATACAAACAGTCGTTTAAATCGATGCAGTCCATACTGATCGACCTATCCGACTGTTGAAACTATCTATCTATCCGTCTCACTGCTGGCCTTCCGATTCCACAAACCATCTCTGTGTCTATCTCTGGCTACTTTATCGATTTACTATTCTCTATCTGCCAATCTGTGTAAATAGGCTTTGACATAATATGCATGTTTATACGCTATATTTGTTTGAACCCAAGTATCCAAATTCATCTACATCTAAACCATCTGTTTATGGTTATTTCTACATCATTATCTACATTGTATGTCCATCATCAATTAATCTATCTATCTTTAATGACCAGCTACTTTTCCAGCTTCCTAGCCGCCCTTTCATCTATTGGTCTATCTCACTCTGTCCGTATCTATCTAGCCTCTCTTGCTTTCAACATATTGTCTACTCGTGCCTCTCTATCAATCATCTACCTCGACAATATAGGTAGCTGTCTATCTGTCGATCTGTCTGTCTACTGTATCCAATCTCGAGACCAATATGTCGAGGCCAACATGTCGATCTAAATTGATATTGCCACATATTGCCTCTCCCACCACCGCTTGAACTTGAATGCCCGGATTTGCTGCACCATTGATTCATTGATCATATCATTGATATCATGGTGAAGGTGCACCCTTGACGAATGGTCAACAACCGTCACTGTGTCCTATGCTGTATAAGGTAACAACATTGAGAAACATCGGAACCAAATATTCACAAGGGATACCAGCCAATGTTGGAGTAAAATTGGGCAAACCGATGCCAGCGCACATCTTTGACTGATCTGAAAGCTGAAGCGTTTCTCAGTCAAGCGACCCGCGGAATCATCAAAGATTGAAGTAAACATGAACCAAACGAGTATCGAATTTGATCTGTCACGGCTGCATGGAAAAGCCTCCAGAGTCCCCCCAAAAAAATTGGTCAAATGTCAAAGGCCACAAAATTAAGACTGTCATTTGGCAATCCCAAACAAGGTGATGATTTAAATTCCTTCAGGAAACAAATTGACTCTGGAAGCATTACCGATCAATCGGACCTCATTCATGGCGTGGCATTGTGCTGTTGCATCGGACACTCGAAAATGCCTGGTTTCTGTTGTCGTCACGCATCGGTGGTTTCGAGTTGCAATTGAAAACATGCTGACTTGGCCTGGTTTAGCCACTGCATTGTCTGACAAAACATTTAGGGAAGAACATTTCAACATGCCATCGAATGTTTCAAATCATCCACATATAATCTCTTCAAATATGTACATGCACCAATATCTGCACAAAATGTTTTTTCATGATTCCCAACATTTCCCAACCATAATCAAACAAACCATTACACAACATCTCCAACATCCATTACAAATATCTAGCAATCATCACCCAACCATCACCTAACATCCATTGACACCTGATCTTTGACAACTACCATTGCTAACGATCGTTCGCTTTCGGTTGGCCAAGAACTCCCCCACACCATGCTGTGGGGATCAACTTTCCGGGGACGTGACCCATCGCGAAGTTCCCAACGTCAGCATTGGTCAGGTGGTTGCGATTGGTGAAGTACACCTTCTTCCCCAAATCTAAACGGCGGGTGGCCCGAGAGCGAAGAGATGAGGATTTACTACCGTTAATGGCCATCCTATAGTTAGTCAGCGTTAAAATTGGAATGTCAGGGACAAAGACACCAAGAGAACAAAGATACGACGAGCGGACAAATGAATGCTCTGAATGCTCGACAGGACCAAGACACCTAGAGAAGTAAAAGTGGTTCAAACGAAATCTGAATGCTCGACAAGGACTACAGTACGGCATTTTGCATGCCACCTCTGTGAATCCCAAGACATTTTGCAAGCCCCGATGTGAACCCCAAGGCATTTTGCATGCCACCTATGTGAACCCCAAGACATTTTGCATGGTGGATTGGATTTGTTAGCATGTCTATTTCATAGATACATGACATAACTATATGACTATATATGTAATATCTACCGATCTAGTAGTATTGTGCAGTAGTACGTAGTATGTAGTATCAGCTCTATATAGGTATATCAGCAACTATTTGACAAGATGAACCCCGAAGCCCAACCAACCAGGCATCCCATCCTCCCATCCTCCCATCCTCCCATCCTCCCATCCTGCCCTTCGCTACCCCATCTACCCCCACAGCCCAGCATCTTCTCCAACTTTGCGGAGTAATCGTCGAACTCAGAGGAGCCCGGACCGCCCGCCTCGGAGATGGCGGGGGCGGCCATCAGCTGATGGCGATGGAATGGTGGTGGGTTAAGCTTGGGCTAAGCTTGGGTTAAGGTGGCTTGGCGAGGCTTGGTGAAGCTTAGTTGATTGCTGATGTCTGGTACTTTCGGAGCTCCACTACTTAGAAAGGTTCATTCTTAGGCCCTGCAGTCCAAGAAATTTGCTGAAATGAGGTCAAATGATCTATCCATTGGATGTAGCCATGGCTAGCAGCCTGTATGTTTAAGCAGGTGTAAGTCCTCCACAAACCGCTGCATTTTTTCACAAATCGCCATGGTATGCCCTCCTCTAAAAACGCAGGTTCCAACTGATCCCCGGAACCAGCTGATGAGACGCAACAACCATCAGGCTGACAGCCACTTGTTGAATGCAGTGATGTCATGTCTTGCTGAGTGGTACACCACGGTCAGATTTGTTCGTTTATAACTTCCAAGCCACTATTCAGCATAGCTGTATCTACCATAACTGGTAGTTGCCCTTAACTAACTCGGGGGTACCACTCTGTCAATCTGCAGGATCTATTGCTGTCGTTGGGTGTGATCCTGATCTCCCAATCCTTCCGCGGACAACACCTTGGTCTATGTGCCGAAACGTGTCCGAAAGAATGAACAGATTTCAACAAGAACCAAGGCCCAAAAACCAGAAGAACAACTACTCAGCAACATGGTGGTTTCTCAAGCCATAGGGGACCCCTCATATCATCCAATAGAAATCATTTATAGTAGTAAACCAACCATTTTTGGGGCACCCTATTTTGAGAAACCAATACATCGGCCTATCAACAATCAGCTACAACCTCCAAAAAAACAAGAAGCCGCCAAGGTGGGTTCCCAATTATATATTTCCAAGTTGGTCTACCTAACTTAGCTGAAGTTGCCATTTTCAGGGAGTGAAGAAACCCGCAAAAATTAGTGCGGGAGGTCCATCCAGCAGGTTTATCAACAGAAAGCAGCTTGCCATGGCTTCCTTCCAGCATCTGCCAGCGCTGGCGCCGCGCCTCCTTAAAGTTTGTCTCAGCCAATCGATTCTTCAACTCATCCCACGAGACCCGCCTGCCATTGCGAAGCAGCGGCTCAACAACCGTCGCTGGTCATCGTTAGTCATCATGAGGCATCAGTAATTCTGTCATCATTAGCCACCCTTCATCATCAATCACCATTGATGGCAGTAAAATATTGGGCCGAAGATGGATGATGTAATTATATATATGAATGATGCTGAATGATGAGGAATCATGGGCGTCAATGACCAACAATACAAATACATGTTTAGTTTATAATGGCTCACAATGTTATGAGGTTGCTTTATTCAGGGTTTATGGTGGTTATTGATGGCGAAGATCATTAATTGTGCTAAATACAATTCAATCACTGCCAACATACAATCCTGACGGATACTGATCTGCTGGTGAAGGTGGGTCAGGTGTTGCTTTGTCGCCAAGCAAACCATAGTAATGCTCACCATCTGTGCACTCATGTAGAGATTACCAGCTGGATGAGAACATCCACCGCTTTCGGCAGAGGTGTACATCAAAAAGCTTCTCAAGTGCTATGATTGTGATAGGTGACCCTGGTGATGCTCAATACTTGTCACGAAACCCCTACATTCTAAGCTAGTGGAACGCAAGCAAATTGTGTGCCTTTGCCAAACAGAACTGCAACTATGTCAATATTACACATTGCCCATCCAAGAACTAGCCGGTGGTCTCAACCGTCCTCAAGAGATATCAGTCAAATCATGTCAAATCGGTTCACTACGCCATGTATACCATTGCTCACCAGGAAGCCCTAGACAGGCACATGCAACCACTGAAGTCTGGACCGCCAAGACATCTGTGGTTGCTTCCTCAAGGGAGAGGACCCTTTTACCATCCCAGAAAAATTGTGGATCGCCAAAGGGCTTGCACCAATCATGCTGGTATTGGACTCAGAACGCTGTTGTCCGAATCAGCCATACGCGGCCAAGGCGCTTCTGTTCCTTCATGATGTCCATGTGTCCCAGCCTCAGTCAGATCAGCCCCAGTGTCAGCATGACGTTCTGGGCTTCAGCTTCATTTGTGGTGCTCTCAAGGTCCCAAAATCACCAGACGTCAGATTTCTATTAGCTGAGGATCTCCAGTCGCTAGAGGTGGTCTTAGTTCAATTGGCCACACTCTTGTTTCAACCAGGTATTTTCAGGCACACAGAATCTGAGTCCTCACTGCTTCCGTCATCCAGATCAACCATTTGCTGATTGTGTCCTATGTCACTAAGTCAGTGCTAGTGCTACTCATGTTGCCTGTTGGCTGCCCCATCCTCAAAACCATTAGTCCATTGGTCAATCTATCCTAAGTATCTAGTAGACATTAGTTCATCTTGCCGAGCATTGTTTTAACATTTGGTGGCTACTTTAAAATGGACTGTTTATTACTACAAATGATTAAACAAGGATGATTTGGGTGGTCCCCTATGACTTGAGCAAGCTCCATATGTGCAACCACCAAGTACTTGTGGCTGCTATGCCTTATGTGCAAGTTCTCCAAGTTCCGCCTCAAAGCTGGGCTGGCCGTTATATTGGCATAGCAATCCCTACCCGCAACCAGTTCTCTACATGGGTGCTTCTCAAGCCATAGGGGGCCCCAAGAATGCTTGGCTTATTGCCATCAATGGAAAATATTGGACGATTTGGGGGTACCCCTATGGCTTGATAAACCACCATGTAGCAGGTAACTTGGGAATCCCTGGCGTAGGGATGGTTACCTTTGGTTTCTCACCACTGAAACATATTTGGATGCAATTGCTGGTATAGCTACGCACAACCATATATTATATAGGTCTGGAAACCCCAGCAGGTACCCCGGGACCATAGTCTCAATGTCGGCAAGAAGCAGCACTTTCTTTTCCTCCTTGGGTTTCTCAGGCCTTGAGCGGACAACAAAGCAATGGACAGCCAGCTGCTGTACTTGTCGGAACTTTGTTCCTGAATTGGATGGTTTCCCTATCAAAATGTTGTGTGTGTGTGGGTGGTTGGGTTGCAACATAATTTATGCATGTAGCCTTTTGTGGAATGTCGAACTGTTCACGACTGCTGATGATTTTGCTGTTGCTGAGTGGTGCTGGCTACCAGAAAATGGCGACAAACGGAGAACCTGAAAGCCGAGAAATATGAGGAATGAGGGCCCCTGGGGCACGAATCACAGTAACTGTAGACTGTAGATGCGCAGCAAAGTTTTTGCATGCAAAGGATGAAGGCAACCAACATTCATGACATGTTCAACACTGCGGACAACTCACTTGGATCACTTAGCCTGGTATAGCACAAAAATATGAGACCCTTCACTCCGATCAATACAAAACCTTCACAGAAAGCTGGGCTTTGTAGGGAACAATCCGACCTTCGTTTTGTGGGCAGCCAGTGAGGGAAGGATTGCCAATGTCAGGCAGGTTTTCAAGCGAAAATGCTGGGGTAGTACCGCTGTGGAACCACGATGCTTTGATGGCCCATGATTAAAACTAAGGAGAGCGTTCAAACGGGTCGTGGTTTGTTGAAAATGGTTCACCATTTCGGATTGTTCAATCAAATAAGGTATGCTCTTTAAAATCCACTAATGAGGGCTCACGGTATCCATGGATGAGCGGAAACCGCTGCGGCAAAGCCACACCTCCGAGAATTGATGATGAAATTCTGTACCACGTATTTTCCCACTAAGGGGTTTTCCAATGATCAACAAAAAATCTCATGTTCTGGCAAAAACTGTTTTTTTGCAAGCAAATATCACATGATCCAACAAAAAAAGAAGAATGCTATTTTCCATAAGGGCATTTCCAACCCTACCCCTCTGGTGATTTATTAAGTTGTCATGGTGATTGTCTACCAAAGGCTAGGAGATTCCGAACTCGGTCCATGGCTATCACCAACTGCACCACCATGGTCCGCCAACCCAAGAGCTAATGCACCGCACCAAATTTTGGTGGTTTCTTCATGAATGCAACCATCATAAACTTCGGAAGTTGATCATGCTTGAATAGAATCAACCATTCAACAAAAAATCCTAACGTCAAACAATGTTATCAATCAACATTGCGAACCATTGCATATCATTGATAGCCATCACCAGAAATCAGCACTACTCCTTGTTAACGATTAATAAGGGCACGCCCTCTTTGGGGACACTGCAAAGAACACCCCCAAGTCTGTTCCGGTACAGGACTATGTTACATCCTGGGGAAGTGAGACAATATAAGCCATTGCCACACAATTCAGTATTACCAGCCAGCAGTATCAACCATGATATTCAGTATTACTAAACATCATACATCAACGATGATTAACCATGACATTCGGTACTACTGGCCATCCATGTCAACCACGACTAACTAAGGCATCTTTCAGTAAAACAACCTGCCATAAGTAAGGGGTGGTCACGACTGGGATTCTGGCTCCGGAACCGCCGCGTCTGCAGCTTCCTGGGGCAGCCACACCAAGGATGTGGTGTCTGGATTTTAAATGATGGGAGCGATGATGTTTCATAGTGGTTGATGTGATGATAAGCGTTTGATGATGTTTGTAATGGTTGATGTTAAAGATTTTGAACCATGGATGTTTATACTCGTTTGATGTTCAATACTGGTTGTTGATTGCATGATCATCCATACATTGCTATGCATACATCTTTTGACATATGGTGAACCGTTGTCACTAACCGTCATCAAACATCTGCTAGTTTTCATGAGTTTTAAGCCTTCACGCCGTGGGACAATATTAAGCATCCATATACCGCCCAAATAAATCATCATTAAACCATCAGTATGATCCATCAACCATTCACCACCAACAAGTTTATCCATCATTATCAACCATTCATCATGGTTCAGTGTCCATCCATCCATCCATCCCTACCTCCCTCCATCCATCCCTCCCTCCATCCATCCCTCCCTCCCTCCCTCCATCCATCCATCCATCCATCGCCCTTCAAGGTCCTCGGCTTTGGGCGGCCGCTGAGGACCCTGTGGCACCTTCGGCTTCGAAGGACCTCGCGACAGAGCCAGCGTGCCACCGATCGTGCAACGAGGGTAGTGACCATAAGTTACTTATTGTTGGTTAAGACATGAACAAGTGCACTGAAAAATGGTCAATACGTTTTATGTATCGATCATGATGGTCAAATGATGGTTGATACACGTGAGTTCATGAATAATTCATCATGCATTCAATGTTTCAGTATAGCCATGGTCATGATTCATGACTATCGATACTGGTAGTCATGCTAATACTGGTACTTATGGTAATGAAAGCTCAGTGTTTCATGATCAATTCATGAATAGGAGTTGATGAGGATGAAAAGCGAAGACAGCGATGTAATTAAAAATGTCAGTAACAATTTGGAATGTACATAATGTGAACACAATACTATCTGTACAATGACACTATCATTGCTGGTTTATGTGATGGAAAAATATGATGAATGAACCGATTATGGACAGTTTGTGGATTGACTCACTGATTATTGAGGGATGATGATGGGTATAACATGAACACATTGCCTGATGAAAGACCTAGAAAAATGATTCAAGTCAGAACACTACTGAACCTAGACAATCAGAACATATCATCGCCAAAAATAATCATATCTACGTTGATAGAGAAATTGGTAATGTGGCCAGGCGAACACGGGAAATTCACGCAAATTATTTCATTGACTGTAGTGCATGAAAGCTAACTATATTCTGGACAGGACAAATCACAATGTTCGCATGATAACTAGATATCATATCCGTTAAAAAAGCACATACGTATTAAAGCAAATGTTAATATGATAGCCTAGCTAATAATTGCTGGTGATGTTTCATGAACAGGTTCAATATTGGTTAGTAGTGGCTAATACCAGACGGCGCTGCCTCGTAGTCATTGTTAGTGGGGTGAATGATGGGGAGTACTGGATAACAACCATGGACAAAACAAATCAGTTCTTAGCGGAGAATATCGTCAATAGCGGTTGATCAGAAACAAGTGTTTTACTTGATGACTACTTGACCAGTTGGTCTGAAAACAGTGATGACTAGCAACAATCCATAGCGGATTACATTCTGGTAAACGAACTTCGTGGTTACCAATTATTCTGCAGGTACGCCCAAAATCGCACTAATTTGTCCAGCACTGGTATCAACCAGTGTTCGGCACTGTATGGCAGTGTGAAGTTCAGCCACAAGCCACTATTTGTCTGCTTACCCAGAGTAATTGACCATCATCAATTGGCCTCAACTACACTTGTTGATCATTACTATCATGGGGGGGCTTTAAACAATAACTATCTGGTTGGTTTTCATTGCCCCATCCCAAGCATATGCTAAAGTAGAATTTGTTGACGATTTCTAGAACAAAGTTGTTCAACACTCTCAACTCTAAGTATCGACCCTTTATATTTCTCAATCCAAACCACTGATGAACCCCCAACAACGACCTTCCATGACATTCCACGACATACCCATTATATCATTATAGGCTGCTGATTACTAACCAGCTAGGACAAACAACGATAATTTTCAAAAGGATCAACCAGAGGTCCCCGAGTTCGATCCTTGTTGGTCTAGTCCTCAATTCTCGAATATGATGGGTCATGATTCGCAAATATGAGCTTGCGGAACATCATTCAGAAGTTTGTTGTAAAGAAATACAGTATAGACCACTACCGTGTGGAGTTTTTTACTGCGACATCAATTGGCAGTGAGTGTCGTTGAAGCAAACCCAAAACCATGATGCCGATGATTACACTAACTTGTAGTCGTGATATTTTGCTATTGATGAACAATCCATATTCCAAGTGCGTGCGGCAACCCAAACAAAAGCATTGACATGGTGAAGTGGCCCGCAAAACCTCTCACTGTTGTGCCAATAGCAAGCACTATATATACTGGACAAACTTGATCCATCATGCCATTAGATCGAAATTGTTCGATAGCGGATAGGTAAACTTATCCGCCCTTGAAGATGTAGGCAAACAATGACTCAGCAGATTCAGCACAGGCTGCTGGTGGCATCGCGCCCTCGGTCCCAACAACAGTGTCGATCATACGGAAGGCCTCATTTGTCTGGAGAAATGTGCTTGCGCATATGTGGTTTCATGAGCCCATTATGGCGCTGCCGTCAATCTGTCTTTTGCCATTATCCATAGTGCGACATCGTATGTGCACTCATCGCGGTTTAGTCGTTCTTCAAGAAGACGGCAGATTGTGAAAAAGGTGTTATAAAATCTCCAGACGTGGTAGTCAATGGTTGCTGGATCTTCTAAGGCCTCACATTCAATGCAGCAAGAGACAAAATCCTCCACAGGCACTCCACGCAGTACGCGTATGCCTGCAAAAGGTTTCTGGTCATCGCCTCATCCAGTTGTTTCCCCAAGCAAATTGCACATTGCGGCGGGGCCCCACTGTAGGCCTTCCGTTCTGAGCGCCCAGCCCTTTTGGAGTATCCCTTCAGGCCGCCAAACATGCCAAGCCAAACGTACATGTACTTCAAGTTGTTCCAAACAGTGACTTCAGACAAGTGAAACAGGTACATTTGGTAAGTTTTTGACAGTGTCATGGTTTCACTTGCTAGTGTACTTGAAGAGTCACGCAGATTAGTAACAAAACAGTAGTGTAATTCTCAATCGTAGTGCAAGTTGGTGATCATATTAGCATGTTGATGATCTGACTAGCATGATAATATTATCATCGATGATGTATTTATGCAATAATCATTGAATCAATTATAAACTGATTGTGGATTAATGAACTCATTCTTAATTCTTGGATTGTTGGGGAATGTGGATTGATTACGAACCTATAACCAAATCATCAATCAATGAAGAAGACTGTCTGAATTCCGATAAGCACTGAACTTCAGTCATTGACAATTATGACAGTATTTCTGCTCGTGGGCAGTTTGCAATGGCAAACAGCAATGCTCTTCTCTGGAACAATTACTACGGTGCTCTTCCATTCTTAGCCAGCCTTAAGAGTCATTGAGCACTATCCACTGCATTTCATATCACCAGTCATGAACTGCATTGGTTGATCATTTGCAGCCGTGATCTAGCTGGATGAATCATTACTATTGTCATAAACCTCATAACATGGTTGTGCTGTGAAGTCTTGCAATCAACCATTGCCATTCAAACGAGGATCAACGCCATCAAAACACCACAAGCAACTACAGTACTTCACCATTGTTGACCATTTTGAACTGTTTATAGCCATTAACAAATGAGCAGTTCAAAACTATTAACCGCTATGAACCACTATGAATGGTTAAACATTCACTCACTATTCATAGTTCATCACTTCCGTATCATTAACCATTAACCACTATGAACCGGACCATAACTATATAGTCATTCAACCATCAACACTAATCATTGACAACTAAGCGGCCGCCCCCGTTCAGCACCTGCTGGCGCCTTGGGAGGAGAGGAAGCTGCCTGCAGCATAGCTTGGAACCGCTACATGTAGAACGTCTGAATGGTGGTTTTCAGCACCTCATTGGCAGCTGGATCTCCGGCCTCTGGCTCCGGGGGCCCTGGAGGCCCCGGAGGCCCCGGTGGACCCGGCATCGCAGGCCCCGGAGGACCCACGGATGGACCCGCGGAAGGTCCCACCTGAGCTGCGGAGACCAGCCGCTGTGTGTCAGTGCTTTGTTGGATTAAATGGATAGATATTTGATATCTGAATCTATATCTGAATCTACACCTACACTTTGATATCTAGATATATACCCATAGATATAGATAGATAGACGTTTGAATATTTTGCTTAATCAATATACTTTGATATCTAGATCTATGTGTAAATGTAATTTGATGTACATATTACATATTATTTCATATCTAGATATCGAATGTAATAGTATTCCATGTTATTTGTCTATGTTAGATCATATGTCAAGAGAAAACTATGGAATAGGATTGATAAATGCAATACCTTAGCCAAGACACACTGATGTACTTCCAGCTTTGCTACACTATGGCAACTCACAGATTCAGCGACGGCCAAGAGGTGAGGAATGCCAGAAGCATCGCCATTTCAATGGATTAATGGTGCCTTATTTGATGCTTACTATCATTTGGTGAAAGGGCACTGCTGGTAGCTCCACCTGGTTCCCCATTTGAAGGGCTACAAGGTTACCCCTGCTACCAGCCCGGTTCGTGCTGGTTTAGCATCCCAACATATAGGTGTTCCTCCAGTCATAGGTATATCCCCAGTCATCATCCATTTTACTAAGCATTTGTTGTGATAAACCTCAACCATAACTTGGGGAGGTTCCCAAGTTGAAGAAACCCCCATATTCAATGGTTAATGCTGGTTGAGCATCACCTTGCTTGATGATCATGCCCTTATGATGGCTAGTTGATACTTTAATCATGGTATGATGATCCAACCTTTGTCAGGATTCCTCAAAAATGATTGGTCGCAAACCCTTGTTGATTCTTGATAACCATAAATACTGACCTCTTCACTCGGGTGTTTGTGCCAAGCGGCTGCAACCTTTACCAGCACTGCTCGCATTCATTCATAATTTGACCAGGTTGATTGTGTTGCTCGGAACTCGAATTCCATGAGGGTTACGCTATCCTAGGCTTGGATCAGTTGACTGCCTGAACGCTCGGTCCAGTTGACTCAGGACACCCCTGCGAAAGGTTGATCTAGTGGAATGAATCACCGAAATCCACCGAACTAACCAGGGTACTGACTCGCTTAGGAGGAGCCATCAATGATTAGTATTTCTGATAATGAGGAACAAGCAGCTTCATTTTGCACAATGAACAGCCTCTATGAGCCATTCTTACATACTCAATAGCCCTATTCTCAATCATTTGGCTGGTGGTTTAAAACCCTTCTTAATAGCATTAGTTTACCAACCATTTTCCATTTTCCATAGCAGCATGTCTGCCCGGTGTTGTACGGGGCACGACCTGTGACCATGGCTTCAAAAGTCTATGCTGCGAACTCACTGTCGAGTTGCGCAGGTGGGAGACATAAGAGGGCCTTCCCAGACCGCGTTGTGGTGGAATTAAGATGCATCGCAAACCAAGAATCCAACTTACCCAAACTATGACTAGGCCATGAAACCCAGAAGCAACCACCATGAAGCATAAGAACATCACTCACCGGCTTCGTAAACTGGCGAACCAAAACCGTGCCCCACTTAGACAACAAGTCCGCCAGCACCTTGGTCCACCATCTGCACCTCACGTGTCAATCAAACCATCATCCTGTTCTTCTCTATAGCTCTTGGTCACCAGAGACGTCACCTCCACGGCTCATCCACCTGCCATCAATCCAAGTGGCGCTGGGCCCAGCACTCGGTCCAAAAGACTGGAAATTGGCACCTCAGGTGTCTGAAAAATTGCAAGCCCTTGAGCTTATAGTTTCCTAAAATACGGGGAACCCCAGAAACTCTAAGTGGTTGATACTGAAACACCCATATGTTGGCTAGAAAGACAGGATGTGACGTGATCCTGTTTTGAGATCCCCATTCGAAAATCAATGTTTGTCATGGTTTCAGCTGATTGATTGCTTCGCTGGCCGCTACGAATCTGCAGGATATAGTCGTGTACATGAAGCATGATTGGCAGCCACCATCAGGCTTGAAAGTGGTTCATTTTTGTTGCAAAGATGATCCGCCACAACAAGAACCATCACTAAGCAGCGTTCACCATCACTGTTGACCACTATTCATCATTGCTTCATGATTGGGTGGAAAAATCAGCAAGACTTGTGGTGCCATCAGTGCCATCTTTCATCCCCCCAAACAATGCCTACAGGTGATTTCCCACGCAGGGCTGGGACCCCATGTCCTCACCTGGGCCCAAGCTACCACAAATTAAAGACCAGGATGAGAATTCTGGCGCCAAACATCAACTTGGTTTAACCAACATGTTGGTCAACATAGTCAGTTTAGATATGTTAAGTTATTTCAAGTCTGAGTCTAAACCAAAGATCCTTAAGAGGTAGAATTTTCTCCACGACCTCCCTGTCCTTATAGGCTGCCGTGCCACCACAGCCCGCTCCCATCTCCGCCCAGGCACTCGACAAGTCCAACTTTTTGGCCGAACTGCCTCCGCCCAACAAGGCGCTGATGGCCTCACGTCAGTTCCGTGGCGCACGACCCAGTTGTGGAAGTAGATGAATGATGAAACATGATGGAAGTATACTATGTGTAGATGGAAGTAGATGGAAGTATAGATGCAAGTATAGATGGAAGTGGCTTATAACTCCAGACCTTAGATCCACTTAGTGACCACTCTTGGTCGCTCCACATCGCATTGAAAAGCTCCCAGGATTGCTGAGAGAAGTCCGCGGCAGTCACCATCGTCCTACTGTCTAAATACCCAACCAACAGCCAGGTCAAGCATTCTATGGTTGGTCTCGTTGGAGGCACACGATTGAAAATCAAGCCCACACCCATGGTAGAGGACCTTCCGACAGTCTACTTGCACCTTTCAGTAGTTTGTGGTGTGGAATGGTGTCCATGTGTCATGATCATGGTCACCCGCAATCTGAACGGAATTCATTGCAATGGCCCACTCAAAGAAAACGAGATGGAACATCCGAAAAAAAACATGCCTGTGACCATCCTGGCCCTGCTTGGGGGGCAGGGCAACCAGCTGCTGGCCAACTGCTGAATCGCAAGCTGCAACGCTAGGCTCGCCTTGTTCATGTCGTGCTTCTGCTGATCGTCTTTTTCTTTTTCCTGGGCGCTGCAGTGCACTTTAATTATACCGCCGTTTTTGCCCAGGTTCAGCGGCAGTACAAAGAACATCCACTACTCTGGGGTACCACAGTCACATCAGGATGCCTTGGCTGCTCTTCTTTCTCTTCGAATTCGCTTGGCACGATCCTCGGAATGGGCAAATCGGGCGAGCAATGTCCAAAACTCGCGTTTCAATGGTGGGTTTTGATAAAAACTCAAAACATCTAGAGACCATGCAGGTGATCTGTGTAAAGAATCACCCATCATCCAAGCCTTTATGCAATTCCATGCCTTGATGTGAATGAATCCCAGATCTTTTAAACACAAGACATCTACAAAGCCCGCACTGCGTAGCAAGAACAACAATATTCATTGTTCCTTCAGCCGCTTTTCCATTGTTCACCCACATATCCCCCAACTGCCAATTACTCATGTCATGATTTTAGTGTAATAGCGTTTCTGTGTTGTTCAACAGTCTTATTCTCAGATATTCCTTATAGACTCATAATGAGTCAACTATTTCAGTGTCATGATCATGACATCCACTACATACACCAACAAATGTCTTTCTTTGGTGGTACTGCCATTGAGGCAACCACCGGTGCTGGAAGCTCCATGTTGCGCTCCCTCCCATCAATCCATCTACAGCTCGCCAGCACGCTGAAACACTGGCAACCTTGACTTATTCCACACAACCCACATCATTATTGACAATCAACATCATGAACAACCATTGCAGAATTGCCTGCGGCTGATTCAACGTCATAATCCACCGTATCCTAGCTATTTACCATCTATGATGACCACTGATGATATCCATTTGAATACTGGGACTAAACACTATCAATCAGTAATTTTAAGCATGACGAGATTCATGCTTAACTATGGCTATACGTTTTAAGCCATTAATGATAAGCACAAAACAAGCGACAGGATCTACGTAGTCTACAGCTGAAATCCCCATGTTGTTGGTCGGTGACCATTGTAAACCAACTATGGAAAACAAATCCGAACAAGCCATTGGGTTCTATTATAAGCCAGCTACAAAGTATACCATGGCTAATGAGTTATAAACAGCCATTCATTTACCATCAATCAGATTATCATTATAAACCATCGTAGTAGACAACATGTATCATTATCCAGAGACAAAAGGATTATTATGAACACTATTAAGTCAACCATCGAATAGCCATGAACCAACCATTCATCAACCATCAGGCCATCATCAGTCAAACATTCATCAACCATAAAGCAACCATTAGTTGACCGTGTATCAACCATTCACCAACCATTGATGAACCATTAAGCAACTATTAAGCAACCATTTCTTAAGCATGAATCAAGCACTACTATCCGCTAACCAATCGTGAAGTTGACCAGCAGTATCCAGGAATCAATCATGAATTCCTTGCTATCTGGACACTGTCCCCCCCTGGAAGCACCACTGAGCAGGTTCACATGGTCGGTTTCAAACTCCTGGCGCCAAAGGCAGGTGCCATGCGGGACAATCCGTGGTCATGCTCAACCATCGTCTGGCCAGCCGTGGTAGTGGTGAATCCTTGATTGGTCATGATGAATTGATAAGTAACAGTATTAGCAAAGTTAGCTTACTTACCAACAGCTTCTTGTGGTGATAGTCGGTGTAATGGGACACGTATTGTACACCATCTATGGACAATAGTTAAGCAGTGTTGTTGACTATTAGTAATCACTATGAAGTGTCTTTTGAACCATTCTTCACCACCAGGAATCAACCATGATCGACAATCGTTAAAACCAGCCAGTATAAGTCCAAAAAAACAAATTCTGACACTGCTGCGCACAGTACACCTCAGCTAACCATCAAGGGTCAATGATCAATGTTTCTCACAACGGTACCAGTGGTCATTCAATTCAGGGCAGATCATTTCCACTGGGTAAACCCCAGTGGAAAGAGGGTCACAGCCGTACCAATTGACAGATGATCCAATTCATCAGGCAACAACCAGACTGCAAGGATACATCGACCTCGAGTGTACCCTACCCGCAACCACTTACCCCGTGTTTGCAGGATAACCAGGGAATCCCTGGCGTAGGGATGGTTACCTGTTAATCCTGTTCTGAAAACAAGTGAAGGGGAAGGGGTATGTATATATGATATATGTATATATGCCAGTATATATATATATATAAACAATATTTAAAAGACAATATTCATATATATATATATATATGCATTTTGAAAAATATATAATCATGTACTTCTTCTTGCTGTTTCTTTTGCCCGATAACTAGCCCATAGGTCCTGGTACCACCAATGTACGCCTACCAGTGATAGCACCATAGCTGATGGAGGGTGGCTGTACTCACGTTTCCTTTGTATAATTGGGATGTTCCTTTTTGTTGGACAATGTCCTCAACGATGATGAATGATGGTAGGACTCACGGCCATTACTATCAACGCGCATTCAACCATCAATCATAATGTATCGAAAGGAAAATGGTAATCCTCCCCATCATCATCATCATCATCATCATCATCATCATCATCATCATCATCATCATCATCATCATCATCATCATCAAACACCTTAAGAAGCAACCCGGCCTAACGGCCTAATCTACAAACAGAACGGCTCACCCTGCAGTCCCCTCCCAGGTGTTGGCCTCTCCGGTCTTTTTTCTCCCCAGCGACACGTCGACGTCATCGGCGACGGTGGGGTCCTGACAACGAGTCCGAGTGATGGCACCCCCGCAGCTGATGCCTAGGGCCATGGGAAACACCACCACAGTGCGTCCAACATCATCCCTCTCCCGGTGGATGAACGTCAACACCGCCATGCATCACATGTGGTTGTGGGTCAAAAATCTGCACCCCGAGTTGAATTGTTACTATGTGAACCACGACCCAATTCTTGGTATAGTTGGCTTTGACCCCATCCCGCCATCCCCATAATATGTGTGTGACATTGTTGGACATGTTCATGTTCAAAATATAACACATGGTTAGCCATCAACGGAAACAAAAAAGAGCCTTTTTGTATCCCAAGGGCTCTTTTATCAGAAACCACCAAAAAAGTATGATAGATTGCAGGGGGCAAAGAACAGGGTTTGGGCGATAGCGTTGTTGTGTAGGAAAAAGAATTGCTGCTTCCTGTCCGCCATGATTCCTTCAAACAACTAGTGTAGTACAGTCATTGATCGTAACGAACCACACGATCAATCACGATTGAACATGATCAATAATGGTTCAAACAATATGGTCCAACACCATTTGAAACAAGTGATCTTTATATAAATATCTAAGCCATTGATGACTCAACAAGGTTCATGACAAATGGTTTGGTATCAACACTTTCCATCTGGTTGGTGGTTTCACCCTCTCTGAACAAAGAGTCAAGTAAACAACCATCCCAAAGTTATTAATTACCAAGAAAGCAAATATCAGTCAAACCACTAGCTAGTAGTCGTTTAATCGTTTTTGTTGATGAATATCCCCTATTCAGCACTACAGTCACTACAATTTGTCTGGAAATACACAGTGTCAACACTTCTCATGATCACACAGTAGTGGATGGGCACTTCCCAGTCCTTATATCCATAGATGGTGGGGGTCATATCTATGGATATAAGGACTGGGAAGTGCCCATCCACTACTCACACACCCCCCAGGACTTCCACCAATCGCCGCCATTGAGCCCACCTTCAAAAGCTCCGGGCCGTAAACCGAGGACCTAAGAAACGCCACATGGGGAGCACCCCGGGGTTCCTCCTACATGGGGATGATTTCAAGGTATAACAAATATCCAAAGATATCAAAAGAGACTTATCTATGACTTATCCCTGACTTCATTACCTGTGTTGAGATGTCAAAACCACATGTTTTTGGGGGATAGTGAAAGATCGTGACACAATTTACGAGGGTGTTGATATAGCGGTGTCTTGCTTTGCTATAGCAAATGTTTTGACATTGTGGCACCCTGATGATGTGCTCCGAAACGGATGTTTTGACATTGTCAGTTGGGGACGGACCATTGTCAGCCAAGGGCGCCATCCAAGTGTCCACTATATATAGGGAGCTTCTCTGGTGGTAGAATCTGGGAACGACCATCCCAACTGCCGGCCACGCAGCACTTGCAAGCGGCCCGTGCTCCGACATGGATGACTTCAGGGTATAACAAAGGAATCCTAAAGAGATGCGGCCAGGTAACTCTCCGCCAACATGCCAACCATCTTTCAACAAGCACAAATCAGTTGTGGGCTGAATCCAGGTTGACTGGCTTCAGGGGTTGGATTCCTAATTGGTGACAATCTGCTGGGAATCATCATCATCGTCGTCATCGTCATCATCGTCATCATCGTCGTCATCGTCATCATCGTCGTCATCGTCGTCGTCATCGTCATCATCGTCATCATCGTCATCATCGTCGTCATCGTCGTCGTCATCGTCTTCATCATCATCATCATCATCATCATCATCATCATCATCATCATCATCATCATCATCATCATCGTTGTCGTCGTCGTCGTCATCATCATCCCTGGCTTCTTACCAGTAGCTCCCCCTGCCAATCAACAGCTGCAGGTCAACCACCACTGCTTCAAGTAGCGCATCGTGGCTTTTCCCCCAAAAGGATTGGGTCCCCCAGCATGATGGTACGACCGGCGACGCCCCCGGTCAAGCTAAATAGCAGCGGAGATTCAACAGTTTCGCCGGCGGATCAACCAGAAATGGCTCAAGTGGATTAGCCAATGTATGATCAATCAAAAATTGTTAAGGTCTTTGAAACATGTTTTTCCTGACTAAATGTATTTTTTGTTACAACAAGGTGTGAAATAGGATTCCTCCGAAGGTATTGTTTGGGTGAGGATCATCAGCAACCGCATCCTTTGGAGGCGGTGACTGCAGAGTGGATCTCCCAATTTCCTGCAGACTATACAGATTGCACCATAAACGGTTAAACCACTAGGATCACCTCTGTAAAATTTATCAACGACTACAGGCTTGTTGAACCACTATTTCAATCACCACTCCTAGACACCATATTGTAGTTGACCATCAACCGCGACCAATCATTGATCACTATGACGACAGACCTGTCGACCACGCACATCCCCCAGCCTTGGCCAGTCAGTGTTGGGACCGGTTCATGGCCAGTCAACCCATTGCTGTTGGATGGATGGTGGGTTGACCCACGAGGGGTCCTCACAGCTGGAAACGTATAGAATACAACACAACTGGTCCATGTTCATTCCTGGTTGGTGCTTGAAAAAGCCCTTTGAAAAAAATATTGGTCCACCAACTGACCGTTGTTTCATACGGCGGAAAAAAATTAAGATGCCAACTGAAACCGCCCACGGGATCCATATATTTGGCTGTGGGTCAAAACCCTGTACCCCTGGTTCCCCCCAGTTAACCATTGTTTTCCCTATATTATTGTTGGTGGGAATCCCCCATTAGTTGGTTGATTAATATTGACCCATAGCCATTTGGGTGTACAACAACGGTGACCCATCGGCGCCCACGACACTTTTCTCGTCGCGAATGCGGTGGGCGCGATGTCTGCGCCTCGCGCTGCGGTCTGATCGACTGGAAGGTTGGCATCCCAGGTGGCTCTGACCCCAGGGCATCTCACGGTGACCTTAGGATACCCCAACTGCCCCTAGAACTGGCTGCGTCCATGGTGTTGCCCCCCCAAGCTGTTGTGTCAGGCTCCAGCTTGACAGCCTCGGTTAGTGGCCAAGAATGATGGGAAGTGATGGGAGGATTTATCGATTTGGGTGGTTAGATTATCAATCAAGAATTGGTTAACGTGGATGTTTCTGGTTGCCCCATCCCTAAATTGTCGGTCAATTCTAAATATGCCTAGGTATGGTGCTCACAAATACGTCAAACCACGAGGCAAAAAAATGGAGATCGAACCCCCCCCAAGAAACTCTTACCTGCGGTTTCCCCCACCTGGTTTGGCAGCAAAATATGGACCCAAGTTCGCCAGCAAGGCCTGGTGCCCCCCCAAGTCTTCAGTGAGTTCAAGCACTGGTATACCTTGTGTATGAATGGAGGTTTCTCAAAATAAGGGACCCCCAAAAATGGTTTGTTTATTGCTATCAATGACTATTGATGGATGATTTAGGGGTACCCTTATTTTGAGAAACCACCAAATATGTAAAGATATTCACAAAATGGGAACAAACTAATATTAAGATCATCGACCAGCTAGACTATAGCTCAATTACAAGGAATGGTTTCAACCCGACTGAAAGCATAGTCCATGAACCAATCATTCCAAGTATAGGTGCCAATGACAAATGCCAATCAAACCACCAACCAGGAATTATTCGGAATGACTTCCCCGCAGTGCAGTGCTCCAATCTCCAATTTTTGTCCGTAAATCCGGAAGCGCAGAAGCGGGTATTGAATTGATTCATCGAATTCTGCGACACGACTACCCAGTGTGACAGCGATCTTTACCTATGTGCAGCTTATCATGCTGCTGGCACAACGACCATAATGCGGAGTCTTGCAGAAATTATGCTTTGCCAATAGCAGGGATATGGCCGACCAATGACCATAATAGGAATAGAACAAAACATCTGAATGATCACGATTGGTTGGCCGAAATCGGATTATACCTTGAATTCCATATGTCTATGGGGCTGCCCATGAATGTAGCAATGCAAGCTCCAACCATCATTCAGAGTTCATGTGGTGACTACATGGAATTATTATGTTATGGTCGATTGACAACTTTTGATTGTTGTGGTACTTTGATATCTACCTTTTGCCACTTGATAAGCGTAACACCATTGGTCCACCTTCATCAACCTTTACATGACCATTACCCCTTGGTACCATGACTGCAACCAATAACTAATAGTCCAGAACCATTTTGTATGATAGATACTAAACTGCCATGAATGACAATTTTTAACCCATGAATTAGCCACAAGTCAACCATTTTTTACGGTTTCGATAAGCATCTTAACTGATAAAGTCACCCACACAATCACTTCACTCGCTTGGAGATCACTCCGGGAGCGCTACCACCGCTCAAAGCCTTCCAAGAATTGCTAGTGCACCAGGGTTGTGCAAGATCTTTTGCTAATTGTCAGTGGTAATGAGCACCAAACTCTTGCAAATCCATTCAGTGATCCTAAAACTTGTCACTTTAGCCATCGATCCATTTGACCATTGGTCCAGGGAACGCCGTTTCACCACAAACACTTCTAACATCCAAGAATCCCGACTACATGTGCAAATGACTAGCTGACTAGCTGACTATCCTGGATCTAACAGGAAAAACCTTCTGAGACAGCTATTCCTGAGAGGCTACAGGGAGGTTTCTGGCCTCATGGCCTCAAAAAACTTCAGCTCTGCACAGCTAACGGTGCAACGGCTTGACATGAAATGGCTGCTTGGAACAGGGACGCTGCTGAAGTGATGTGTTTTTTAGAATTGGAGTCCTGGAGTGTCAGAATCTATCAGAAATGATGATCATAATATGGTCATTCCAGAACTACACATTATGTATATACAAGTGCTAGAGATATGTGTTCGAAGAGATGAAGGCGCCCTCATCAATAACGTTTCAAGTGGAGGCACATCGTGGAGTGAACGTAGAGATCGGTATTGTTGATGAGTTGATGAACAAATCGCCATTGTCCAACAGTTGTCACACTTACCTGGTAGGTGGGTTAAAGCCCCCTGAAAAGTATACTCATCAATCAACCAACCATCCCAAATGAACAAACAAGTAAATGAATAAATAGATTAATAATGATTAGTAATGACTGAATAAATAAAGAAAGAAATCAATAAACAAATAAATACACACACACACACATATTTATCGAAGCGTGTTTGAAATAAGCAACCAGCTGTGGTTTGGGTGTGTCAACCAATGATACCCCCCACAACAAATGGATGGTTTCAGCACCAAATATGATCATATGGGATGCCATCTTGTCCAATAAACGACACATTCCTGTGCCACGGTGCCACGGTGAAGTACCAGTTGTGCAGTGGAAGCATTCCTTGCTGAATAGTACCTCTGGATTAACGATGGTGGTTTACCAACTACCCAATGCTACTCTCTAGAAAGTTGTTGTTGACACCGCTGAATGTGGTGAATAGTTTGAGCAGTATGAAATGGGTCAGATGGAACGTCCAGGAAGCTTGTTAGAGTGCTTATGGGACAAATGCCCACCCAACCAATGGGTGAATCATTCAACGATTTACTGCTTCAAATGGTCGCAGGATCGCAGCTGACACGTTGCTTGCCATTGGTTCCATCTGGTTTCATTGTAGCCATACATTGACAATGATCGAACACTGCCTAAGGCGCTGCATGTTGATGCTGGGGTCCTTTAGGTCAATATCCCCAAAAGTCGGCCGCTTCACTTCTCATCAGTTGTGGTGTCCCTTTGCCGTTTCGTCGCCGTTGGACGGTAGCAGTGGTACAAAATAGTCACCAAGATTCACCAAGTCAACTTGGTGGTTTTGATGATGTCTGCGAATGCTGGCGCAAGCTTGCAATAGCATTCCTGGACAAAAGTTTCGGGCAATGAAAAATCCATGTGGAGATTGGGATGTGCAGCTAGATTTGCTAGAGCTTCATCTAAGTTGATCAATACCTGCGTGGAAATTCATGTGGGCGGTTCTCATCATGGTTACACTAACTGCAATGATCATCACACCCCTATGCTTCCAAATGCAAGAACGCTGGGTCAAAAGCCTGTAGCAATTACATACCATCATTCACCATTGTTTTCAATATGATTTTGTTTGTTCTTTTCCCTAGGATTGATGGTTCATATTGACCCATAGCCCTGAATAAGCTCCGACTGCTGGGTTTGTCCATATATGGTACCCCTTAACCCACCAATATACAGGGGTTTACCACAATAAATGGTTAATATTGGATGATCTTGAGTAGAGAAATTGCTAGTGACTTGGGAGTACATCATTTATGAAAAAGAACCCCAGCTACTTTCCAAGAATAGCTTCTGTGTTGGGGCATCCCTACTGGGATTGTGATCCTCATACTGCATCATACTGTACCATCTGTACCTTCATGGCTATGCGGGTGACGACATGACCGGGGCATGATGGTATGAGGGGATCCGCAGGTGTATATAGATCCTCAGCCGCAACACTATCATGATGGCCCTGGCTATCAAAATAGTTGGTGCGGTTGCAATCACAGAAAATCATCTTGGGAAAGCGTGCAGTCATCTTGCGTACCAGTGTGTATTGTCAACATGACCCAGCCAGACCCAAAATGGTTACAGGAGCACACATCAATCTACACGTGCAACAACGTGGTCATTACGGACAGAAAAAAGAATCAACATACCCCTTCTTCTTAGAACATCGTTCATCCCCAGCGTTACGAGCTCCCACCACCGGTACCCGGCGTCCTTGGTGGCGTACTTCATACCATTGGTCTTGCGTCCCGTGGCTGTGATACGACCGCCACTGATGCGGCGCATCATGATGGCCTAGAGGTGCATCGGCGCTGGGAAAACGATGCTGCTGAAGACTGGCAGCTTACCTGGTTGGTGGTTGAACCACCCCTGTAAAGATATCTGCCAGCCAACCAGACCATTTGTTAGTAAATAATAGGGAAAAAAATGTTTGAAACCACCAACCAGTTCCTGTAGCTGATGACTCTGAAGGACTGGTAAGCAAGGCTTGTCGGTGAATAACTACAGTATTTATTCTGAAGGGCTGGTGAGCCCATTAGCAACTATCGGTGAATAAGTATATAGGATTAAAATGTATTAACCAACAAGTAATCTAGCATAATCTAGCCACAACAATTTGGAGCTGTTGGACCCCCTAACAATTTGCTGTGGTGATTTTCGGCCAGTTATCAAGTGGTACCAGCAGAGGATACATTGTCCATGAGTTTGAAGCATCATCATTATTATCGTGAGGTAGTATTCCCTGGTACTACCAGCAGTAAGAGCGGAAAACTACCTTGATCATCACCATGATTCAATTGAGATACGAGTCATCATAAGGCAAATGCTGCTGCCGGTGCAACTGTTACCCTCTCCAGTTGCTACTCCAGCGGAGGAACTACTGTTGGCTATGGGGTGCAGCATGAACCGCCAAAGCTATGAATTCCGAAGTCTTGGATGGCGACCAACGATTGAAAGCAATGGTTACAAGATTACACTGGGTCGGCTGATGGGAATATCTATATGAGACTCTCTCAGCTACCGATTCTAGAGGCTTCCAACGTAGATGTTCCCAACCATTTCGACGGGGGGGTGATTGATCACATCAATTCCAGGTTTCTTAATCACCAGTTGCTTATTAATCATATCAATTCCAGGTTTCTAATGGTTTCCCACCAGTGATGGTCCCATTGGATAATATCCAACTGGTGATTTCTGCTTTGGATATTATTCACACAGGAGACTGTCTCGAGCACCGATTTCTGGGATACAAGTGATTGATCACACTATTGATCATATACAAGTGGTGATTTCATGTCACTTCTGCTTGGTGGCTTATAGATCCCTTGCTAAAAATATATTTTTTTAGTGGTTATATGGTAAACCAATCATATCCCAAAAACACTAAAAACTTAAGTTAGTGGGTATAAGCCATCCTGTCTGCTTGGTTTTCCGGGATATCCATCTTGCAGCTTACGGCGTTCCAGGCCGCCAAGGATCTGAGCGCAGCAGCAACGTGGAGGACACGTCGCCGTCTTGGCGGCCCTTGCAGATGGAGGAGACGCGATGCCAGAAGCAGCTGGGAGAACTCCAGTACCTGAGGCTTACCACTAAGGGTGACCACCTGCTGAGGCTTACCACCATGGGTCATACCACCAAAGGTCATACCACCAAGGGTGACCACCAGTACCTGTAGTTGAGAAAAGTGTTTTTTTTGGATGTTTACGCTCCGGTGATCTAACAGTTCGCTGGCTGGAAAATCACTTCATTTTTCGAGGGAAACCCGCTTGGAAATCAACGATTTCACTGGTGGATTTTCCATTGCTATGTTAGATCACCAGAGGGGAGTTCCCTTTTTATATGAATTTGAGGCTGTCAAAAAAAAAAAAACGTACCTGCAGCTGAGGAGAACCGTTGGCTAGGATTCATACAGTAACTACCCAAACTATCACATAGAGTGAATATCTACCACATATAGCATTGATAGGCTTGGTCAGTCATAGCTTAATATAGTTTTTATAGTTCTACTGATTGTAGTCACCTATCATAGCCTGGGACAACTGTTGAGGATGAGGACTATAACTAACCAGCTATTTCTATGACTATGAGGAGATGCAGCAGCTGAGCTAAGGAATGAAGCTAAGGAATGGCCTTAAATGAATGGCTAGGATACGGGTTAAGGATGCCTCACCAGGCCCTTTGAGTTAGTTCATAGTTTCGGACTTTTGGAAGTTACCGCTGCCATAACACACTCTGGTAAACTAACATAGCAATGGAAAATCACCATATCTTATAGAGATTCCCTAGGAAACCATTAATAATTGGTGGATTTTCCCTTGCCATGTTAGTTTACCAGAGGGTAGATCTTAATAAGTTACCTCCAGCAAACCTGAGAGGTTGGATAAGTATCTGATGGATGTTCTAAGTGGTTGATAGGGCTCACAATAGGTATCGTTGACTGGGTAGTGATAGCAATCATAGGCATCAACAACGCACAGGTACAACTACGTAATAATACAAACTACCCGAGGGGTTCCACGGCAGGGCTAGTGGCTAGCGAGAGAATGGTTGCCTAAGAAAGGCCACGAAGCAAATCCAGGAACGATGGAGTCGATCCAGTAATGAGCATTTCCAAGGTGGGGGTTGATAACTAGGGCACCACTCATATATGATGGATGATTATGTATATATATATATATCAATATATATATATATATAAATATATTTATTTATATATATATATAATGTTACCTGCAAGGTTGGCCCTTCTTAGGTATCTGAATTGGTTGAGAAGTAGAGAAAGTACCATTTACGTATATGGTAGATATCATTCTGGCTAATCTAATGGTGGCTTGACGAACATGGCGAATGATTGGTTCCTGACTGGCTAAATGATAATCTTAAACCATGGTCCATGGTGGATGTTGGTGTCTAGGACGGGGTTAATGAGTATTTGCTTTTTCCAAAGCATAAATAACCAACCAACCAGTTATAGTTTGCATATCTTTTTAAATGATTTTCAACTATTAAACCCTCATAAACCAACCATTGACCATAACCATTAACCAACCGTTTACCAACAATTCACCGGAATCCTAACTATATGAGAACCATTAACCACTACAAAGCAACCACAACCATTAACCAACCATAAACCATATTACCAACTGCTATACCATATAACCATATAGCCACTATACCATCTACCATAATCACATAACAAATGTAAACCAACCGCCATAACCATATAATACCACAACCATTGTCATTAACCAACAAATCTACACCTACTGATTGTTAAGTATGAAGTACAACCATTAAACCAACAGATTCAACTAAAAAAAATGGCCATGACCATTAACCATGACAGTCAATCAAACCCATTAATCACTATTCACCAACCATAAACCGTCGATTGACCAACCATTACCCATGTAATCAACCATACCGTGGTTTCTCAAAACAGGCTACCCCTCAACCATCCTTTATAAACCATTTTTAGTAGTAAACCAACCATTTTTAGTGGTCCCCTATGGCTTGAGAAACCAACCATATAACCAAGGTAACCAACCACCCAGCTTTCGACCAGTAAAACGCCTCCCATGTTTAGCGCTCCAAGGATCCAATCTCCCGGGCGGAAGGTGAAGCGTTTGGTCTTGGGCTCACCACTCCTGGGCGAACTTGCTAGGGGAAAACAGGTCATGGCATGCTGGGGCCCTCTGACCAGCTGGTGACCCTATTCAAGTGTCGATTTGGGGTTGGGGATACCACCATGTTGACAATATGAGCGCAAAAAGTCAGAGCTTTGATCTTGGCAATTCTCTAGCACCCCATGAGATGTCACAGAGATGAGTCACATGTTCAAATGTCTCAATAAAGTCGCTACCTGGTGCAGCAACCAGCACTATGATTCTACCTACTCCCACCGCCCCTTGTCGCTTGCAAAAGAGGCTGCAGAAAGACACCGTACGAAGGTAAACATATATATGGTACAGTATCTATACACCTGGAACTCAAATAATCCTGGATTTGAATGGCTTGACCCATAAACTTGCAGATTAACCATTCAAAACAAGAGTCATTTGAGGTTCCAGGTAAACCTAAGACATAAAAAATGCACACACAATGACTCAAATGCATTCTGCATGTATCTGCCACTGCTCAAAAAACTGTTCCAACCCTCAGGATGCACTGGAATTCTGATGATCTCAAGTGTGGCTAAGGTCTGTTCAGTTGGATGGGCTTAGATGGGCGTGGAGGATGGGAGCCGGCCGCTGGTGACAAGGCACACTTCATCGATGGTCTCGACCTCCACGGTGCGCGTGCCTTCCTCGGCCGAAAAGGGGTAAAGCTAGGCACGCAACCAGCTGAAGAGTTCACCGCAACTGAAGCATCTATCTATCTATCTATCTATCTATCTATCTATCTATCTATCTATCTATCTATCTAAAGTCTAAATATATCTACTATATACAAATGTATATAAACATATTAATATAACTATATGAATGCATATTTCTGATTATTTCTGGGCAACAGTGAAAACTGCTTGGGAAGTCCATAGCCAAGAAAACACCCCTACAACCCTTCATCACAAGCTGGTTGGATGATTGGCCTTGAGTCATCCCCACAGCAACCAACACATCGCCGTGGCCAGGTGAACCCAGGGTGTCACCACCTGCCAAGGGGAGATTTATGAATTTGTTTCTTCATCAACTTGATGGTCAAACAGATGGTGGTACTGGATCCACCGTCAATCATCAGCCACCATTTTCTTGGTGATTTTCCACTAGTAGCAACCACTAACCAACACTAACCCACAAAAATTGCAGGTGCCAATTCTGCTGTCCAAGTGTCCAATGTCACCGCCATGAAACAAATGGAAGGTCCGCCATCCACGTGCCACGGGATCCCCACGCCCTTCGTGGACGGCGGGGTCTGCGACACGGAGTCACTTTGGGATTCACTCTCTGAGGATCTGCTGCAGTCGGATGAACTTCGGCTCCAGCGACGTTGGAGGCACATGTGGGAAAACACGGCATCCTGGGCACTTGGGACTTCGCGTCGCGCGAAAATGTCGAGCTGCGAAACTCCGGCATTTCCTAGCCACCATTGGTGGTTTTAATAGGGCTTCCATGGTACCACCAGGACTCGATTTGCCACATGGATCCACCAGGGAAGTAGGGCTTGCTAACCACCTTCGACTATGAATGGCACCTTTCAGTTCACTTCATTGGTGGTGGGCAGCAACCATCAACCTGTCAACCACCATCCCAGAAAGGCGGATGAGTTGCTAAGCACCATCAATCATCACAATTAGGCTACAAACATCTACAAACCATCTTCCGCCGGCGCATTGGACTGTAGTTGCTGCTCCAAAAATGGCTGCTTTCCCAATTGATAGTGATCATGTTTTGAGATGAGTCGGGGTACAACCAACGGATAAAAACATGCAGTTCAGGTAGATATCTACGATTACTTTTTGATTTATGGCGATATGTCCTATTCTCAGGCATCATCAACCATCATCAACCATCATCAACCGTAATCAACATCAGTCATCGTCATCAACCATCATCGATCATCATCAACCATCAAACCAGCATCAACCGTATCAACCATTGAAAACTATCAACAACCATCAAAAACAAGCCAACAAATTCCAAAACCATCCGAAACCATCAAAAAAAACATCAAAAACCATTCAAAACCATCCAAAATCATCAACAACTATCCAAACTCATCCAAGACCATCAAAAACCATCGACAACCATCAAAAAGCATGCGATGACTATCCAAAACCATCCAAGACCATAATTCATCATCATCATCAACATCATCATCAACCATCATCATCATTAACATCATCATCAACCATCATCATCATTAACATCATCATCATCATCATCATCATCATCATCATCATCATCATCATCATCATCATCATCATCATCATCATCAACCACTGCAAGCCGCGGCGTTCTCAAATATCATCGGCCATATCGTTTCGTTCACATTGCTGCTCAGCCACCCGCGCGGAGGCTGCAAAGGCGGGCACAGGGCCCTTGGTGGAGTTGTGGGTCGTATCCATCAACTTTTCCACCTTCTCCCTGAGGCCACCGGTTGGTGACACGCTGACACTGATGTGACACGCACGTGTGGGGTGCTGGGATTTGGAAGTGGCAAGGTTATTACCATGACAAGCTTTGTTACAAAAAATCATCCAATCACCAAATGAATTGAAAGTATCCGGAAGCAGGCTAGTGAAGCAATACATCGAGGAAGAAAAACAAATGCAAATATGTTAGGATGATATGACCAGGTCCAATACCGCTAAAGCGTCAAAGTTTTTGCGCTGCAACCTCCGGCAAGGTTGAATTGAGCATGTCTTGATGGCGCTTTCATCACCAAGCTAGCATAGTTGTCATTGATTGGGATTGTTGAGAAGCTGTACAAATTAGCAGTTGATGGCATGTGCCAAGCAAAACCGTTGCAACTCATGGTAGATACAGGGCCTCAGAATATCAACTTGTTCTCAACATCATGGTGTTGATCGTAGGGGTAGACGGTGACATCCATAGTAAATCACCCATGTCTGATGGTATATCACGAGCTGTTTGTGGAAGAATGGGTTGTGCTGTTCATGGTCAAAACATGTGAATGTTCGTTCATTACACACTCACGCATGGTGTTAGGATAGAAGTGTCCGTATGATGTTTCGGTATGATGTTTCGGCAGTTTCAGCCACGGATGTTGTGAGCATCCAAGCGCAAGTTGCGGTTCCCAGTGCAGCTTTTCTGATGCAGAGTACACAAGAAGCAAGGGTTCAAGCTCTACATGTTGTGAAGATGCAGCCTTTGATCCATGACCAGCAAGTACGGTTCAATCCTATGCATGTCTCAGTAGATTGTACGAAACTATCCCACTTTGAAATCATTACAAGCTGGGCCCGCTAGTTATCTAAATTGGTGTATAGCTAGGGTATACACATATACACGATAGTTTACTTATATGACCCCAAATAGCTAATTAGTTAAGATGTGACCATCGACATCTACTTGTTGGTTACTAGTTGATACTAGTTGGTAGATGTGACTAGCTTCTTAAATGGTGAAGCTTCATGGAATTAAGGGAAGCAACGTTGGCGCAATTGTTATTGATTGATCAGCGTATTTTTTAAGATCATCCCAAAGGATGTTTTGCGACAACAGTTCAATAACATTGACGTCTTCCGCTTTGGCTTTGCGTATAATATGGGTATGGCCTTATGGCTCAAAACACCGAACCCCTTGTGAATCTTAGCAGAATTCACCAGATCATTTCTTTGTCGGGACGTTCACCCACTCATTTCGGGTTGGTTGCACCCCATAGCCATGTAAGCGATGTCAGCAGCGTTACACCAGCCGGCCCAGGACGTGCCCTGACCACCAGCAACTGAGTGACAGCATTTCAGTGTTCTTCTCCAGCAACGAATCCACCACTGATCTCACCTGGGGTGTAGGTTACCGAGTGAAGGGATGTTAACCCAAATGCTCCAAGGTGCATATCTAGCCCAATCTACCCAAATACTTCATGGTGCTGGTGCAGTTCCCAACATTTAAATCTACCTTTGAATGACCTCCAGCCTTGAAGTGGGCAAATATACCAGCGCCATGGAGCTATCTGAGATGGATCTGATCACAGATTACGCTTTTTTGTCACCTTGATCTGGGCAGCTTTCACCAGTATAGGATTTGAAGATTCAAACCATGGTGATGCTACGATTGACAAGAATTGTTGGCCATGCTATGAAAGATAGATATTCATGGGCAACTTTGTATATGAATTGTGGGTCATGTTCTATTCTTAACCATTCAAGCGAGGATCCATTTCCAAAAGGTCACATTGCAAATGGTTCGTGATGCTTCTCCAATAACGGCTTGGTACCATCTATGGCTACGGTGTTTGCCTATAGCAATTCAAGATTGGTACCATGCATTTTGTTTCACAATGGTTCCGCGAAATCATTCCACATGAACTGCTACCAATAGACTCGTTGGCACCATGATTCATCACTCAGTGTTGCAAAGTCTGAAGAAATCGTTAGAAATGGACATCAACAGGGACAAAATATGAATGAGTCTGGAGATGGAAACCAACAACCAGCTTGAGGCCAGGGGCAGGGAACCAAGGCTACTAGAGCAACTTCAAGGAGATGCCAATGCGAAAACAAGACAAAAACACGCGCCACAGCAAAGCGTAAGGACCTTCTGGCATGTCAAACCCCACAACGTCCCAAAACAACCTGGAGCAATAGAGTCATCGCCGCACCGAGGCCTTACGGTGGACATATAGCGGATAACTATCATCATTTTTTGATCGTTTCATGTTGTGTTACCATTGTTATACTATAAAATAAGTGGTGATTCCGAAGATTCCTACTACGTATTGAGTTGTTATATTACTATTAATTGTTATTGCTATTGTTATTTACTACTATTATTATTGTATACTATTGTTATATACCATTCAGTTCCCATCTTTGCCGTGCCATAGCCCTGGCAGCCCTGAACCCACCGTAGTTCCCACCAGCACCGCCGCAGGTGCGCCTCCGGAGGTCCCAAGCGGCGGTAGGGCCCAGCCGAAACCTTCCCCTTGGGCACCTCCAAGTTCCGTAGCCAGCCTGGGAACGGCGCAAAAAAGGCCATGGAAACAGGTGCTCCAGTAGAGTTCTATGCTGGGTTGGTGAAGGTTGGTTGGTAAAGGTTGGTAAAGGTTGGTTGGTTAAGGTTGGTTAAGGTTGGTTGGTAAAGGTTGGTGAAGGTTGGTTGGTAAAGGTTGGTGAAGGTTTGTTGGTAAAGGTTGGTTGAGGTTGGTTGGTAAAGGTTGGTGAAGGTTGGTTGGTAAAGGTTGGTTAAGGTTGGTTAGTACAGGTTGGTTAAGGTTGGTTGGTAAAGGTTGGTTAAGCTTGGTTCGTACAGGTTGGTTAAGGTTGGTTGGTGAAGGTTGGTTAAGGTCGGTTGGTTGGTTGAAGTTGGTTGGCCAATACGCCTTAGTAAGCAACAATAGTGGGATATACCCTCTGGTAAACTAACATAGCAATGGAAAATCCACCAATTATCAATGGTTTCCAAGCGGGTTTCTCTATAAAACATGGTGATTTTCCAGCCAGCTATGTTGATTGGTTGGTTGATTGGTCATTGGTTGATTGGTTGATTGGTTGGTAAATAACTGGTTGGTTATCGCTATAACTGGTTGGTTGATTCGTTGGTTGGTTGGCAACCAGTTTGCGAGGTTAAAAACCTGGTCGCAGGGAGACATGCTGGCACCAGGGGTAGCATTTCGGGAAGGCCACCTGGTCAACGGATCTCACAGCGTCCACGGGCCGTGGTGGACCCGGCAAAGCCGTCAATCACCATGATTAGATCATTTTATATCTATATATGTGTACGTATTATGTAAATATAAATATATATATATATATAGCAATGTGATTCTTCCAGTCTCCCAACATGCTTCCATCAGCCATGAGTTCCATTGATCACGACATGCTGCTCCGATTGCCGTATCTCGCCATCCTCTATCCACTCAAGTGGTGGGTGGGAAGGGCCTGAGCCTACCGAAGGCTACGCATTCAAGGAAAAGACACAGGGTGTTTGCACTGACAGGGTCAGCAGGTTGGTTGATAGGAAACAGGGTTTCCACGTCATATTCGCATTGGTAGCGGAGCCCCTGGGCTGCCGCGGTATCTAATTCACCTGGGGGCTACCGTAAAGTGGTTGATTGTAGGCCGGTTCAGAAGTAGGAACACTTCATCGCGAATCCGGAATCAGCCATGGAAGATGGTCCCGATGCCGTGCAAGCAGCGGGATCGGGGGCAACTCAGTCCACAACTGTTCCCTGGAATCAAATCCCGAAGTTTGTCCCAGGACAGGCTGATGTCCGCGTATACTCGCGGAATCTTGAGTTCCTGAAGGAGCTCTGGCCAGCCGACTACATCCAGCACCTTGGACCCCGTGCTGCACTCCTTGTGGAGGGAGTGGCCTTCCAGAAGATCAGCCGCTTGGACCCTGCTAAGCTCAAGCAGGCCAATGGGGTGAAGTACCTTGTGGAGGCGCTGGGTGGTTCTTGGGGCAAGCTGGACAGTGAGGAGAAATACGATCTCTTTGAGAGAGCTCTTTTCCAGGTCTCCCAGAGGGGAGACGAGTCGAATGACTCGTACTTAGCAAGACACGATGCAGCATTTGAAGACCTGGAAGCGAAGAGTGTGACCATTGCCGAGATCAGGGCCTACATTTTATTGAGGCAATCGACTCTCACTCCAGAGGATCGCAAACGGGTGGTGGTCGATGCTGATGGATCACTCACCTATGACAAGGCTCGCAAAAGCCTCCGGCTTCTGGGAAGCAAGTTCTTCCAGGAGCTGCAGACGGGAGGAAAAAGTATGAAGACAAAGACCTATGACGTGAATACCGCCGAGGAAGAGAGCATCCATACCGCCCTGGAGGATGAGGAGTGGGATGAAGAGGCAATGGTCTCGTATTTGTTCGAGGCCGGAGATGAAGATGCAGCCTTCGTCAATGAATTTGAGGATCAGATCGTGGCTGCATGCCAGGAGATCCCGGAGCCATCAAGCTGCTTCTCAACCTATGTGGAAGCACGCAGTCGACTGCGGGAGCGAGCCCGAGGACGGGGCTTCTGGCCATTGAGCAATGGGGCCAGCAAAGGAAAAGGCAAAGGGAAATCCGCCGGAAAACCAGCAAAGGGATGGAGCAAGGGCACCTACAGGAAATCATTGGCAGACCGGATTGCCAATTCGACATGCCGCCGTTGTGGCCAGCCAGGCCACTGGAAGAGAGAGTGTCCTTTGGCCACCATGAACACCAATGCCAAGTCCAGCGATGGTGATGCTTTCACTGGAATCACCGTGGAGACGGACATGGTGAACGACATGACCGAGCCAGCGGAGGAAATCATCATGGACTTGCCTGCTGATGCACGTCCTTTTGAGGAGGCCGACAATCAAAAGGGTGTCATGTTTGCTCACGTAGGTACTGATGGTAACCACCTGGTGTCATGTTTGTTTGCTGGGGAAGAGTCACATGGAAAATGGCAGAGGTTTGGTAAGTGTCTCACTGATCGGCTGTCTCAACTCTGTAGGAAAGCGACACCTAGAGTCTTCAAGCCGCCGCCAAATGCAGCCAGTTCTCCAACCGCCACCTGCGATTCTCCAAATGACTCATCTCTTGCTAAGCTGAAAGCTGAGCAAGAGGATTTGTGTTTTGCTGAGGAAGCCGCCGACGAAGCAATCGTCGACACAGGGGCCAGCCGTACAGTAGTGGGGAGTGAACGCCTGAGAATTCTCATGTCCAGTCTACCGCACAGTGTTCGCAAGGATGTCAAGAGGATTCCGACCAAGGGAGTTGTTTTCAAATTTGGGAACTCAGGGCACCTCACGAGCGAATATGCTGTCCTATTTCCTCGATCAAAAGGTGGTTGGTTGCGAGCTGAAGTTGTGCCCGGGCAGACACCATTTTTGA
Organism: Symbiodinium kawagutii; assembly: GCA_009767595.1. NCBI lineage: Eukaryota > Dinophyceae > Suessiales > Symbiodiniaceae > Symbiodinium > Symbiodinium kawagutii. The sequence goes on along the minus strand of VSDK01010240.1, from coordinate 49,886 downwards.
TTTCCAATGCTATGCTGAAAGGATTAGGCTGTCTGGTTGATGTGGTTGATGATTGTTTGCGATTCAAGGACTCTGATGTCACTGTTCCTTTGGTGATGGTTAGGAAGAATTTGTTGGGGGTAAAATTACGTGATCTTCTCTCACCAGCGATTCCTGTGTCCACTGCACACACACCAGCACACATCTTATGCACGATGGACGGACCCAGGACTGAACTCGCTGATGCACTCACCCTTGCTGCTCACCACATGCATGGAAGTCCACATCATGGACGAATTCAATCATCTTTTGTTAATGAAAAGAAAACTGAGGCTAAATCAGGAACTGCGGAAGTGGAACCATTTTCAACGTCCCACACAGCCGCAGACATTCACAGTTACGAAGTGACTACTCGTTCGAATCTCGTAACTCACCGCGGTGTTGAGCATGGCAAGCCAATCTCGAGCCTACCTTGCCCAGATGCTGAGCACCCCGGTGGATCCAAGCCTGGGGCCGGAAGTAATCCCAGACGAGCTCCAGACGCCCTTGCAGCGTCCACCAGGAATCAACAATCTCCTCGAATGGGGGGAAGTGGAGATGATCGATGGCAAGCATCCCGGAAAGACGTTCTCCTGGATCTACGAGAAGGATCCCGGTTATGCCAACTATCTGCGGAGCCGCAAACTGGTTGCGCCGCTGATGAAGAGTTTCCAGATGTACACCCGTCAACGTCGGGATGTGAGTCGCGAGAAGAATCGCAAGGAGTACCAGTCTCGCAACCAGATGCCGGTGCTTCCAGCGGCCAAGCCACTGTCCAAGCCAAAGGGCAGTTCGACTCCAAGTGGCAGCAAGAGGAGCATGCCTCACTCGGAGGAAGAGGATGCCCAGTGGATGGAGGTCCAGGCCGACGGGGACAAGATCGATCGTCTGCAGGCCCAGATCGCCATCCTTCAGCGCCAGCTCGCTGTCGAGGAGAGGCAGCTTGCGGCCGAGCTGACGGAGGAGCTGAACGTGCCAGTCGATTATTAGGAAAGGGAAAACGAAGATCTGCCAAGAATGTGTCATTTCAGGAAATCAGTGGTCATATTGACGGTCTTGTTGAGAACATTGCGTCTCAATTGGATGACATGAAGTTGGATCATGCATACATCAATGATGGGAGTTCCGTAAAATCTCAGGGAATCCATGGTCATCACAACAATCAGGGAATTGATCTTTTGGAGGTCTACTGTGAGCCCAATTCTCAGCTGACTCAACAAATTCATCGCCTTGGTGGTAAAACACTTCGGTTCACGAAACAACATGGGAATTTAGGCACGGAGGTAGGTAGAAGAACCCTGTGGACATGGATCCATCTTTTCGAGCCTCGTCATGTATGGGTAGCACCCGAATGCCGATTATGGGGCAACTATGCCAGATACAATATGGGGAGAAGTATGGAGAGCTGTACACGAATCGAAGCAGAAAGACAATCTGACTTGCAGCATCTTCAACTCTGCAATCAGATTTATCTACATCAAATCAACCGTGGGTACCATTTCCATCTCGAACAGCCTCAGGGCTCAGAGATGATACAACAGGCAGATCTCACGGATGTTCGCCTTGGAACCCTGCCAGCTACTTTCGACATGTGCCAAGTCGGGAAGCTTAGATTGCCCTCCAGTAATAATTACCTTCGAAAGCGGACACAAGTTTTCTCCACCAGTCGAAATGTGTTTGAATATTTGGATGGAGCACTGTGTCAGGGAAGCCATCAACATACAGCCATCAAAGGGAATTTCAAGTATCGGGGCAAGTGGACACGCATCTCTCAGTATGCACAAACATACACCGCACACTTTGCGCGCCGTGTTGCGGAAGTCATCGTCTGGGAGTGTCGTCGTCCTGAGAATCCAATGTTACTTGATGAGTTGGTTCTTGGTTTGGAGGAGCATGAGCCGCCCGAATTGGCACATGAAATGCTGCGAGAATCCAAGCGGAGGCGACTCGACATGAAACAGCCTGAGAGTGCATTGTATGGACAACCACCTCAGTGGAAGGATATTTTCCGTAGCGTTGAGAAGAGCACTTCAAGGGTTGGCAATACTGTGTTTGGTCATCAAGAGGTTGTGAGTCGGTTGGTTCAGAAGTTGGTCCCGGAAATGACTGTCAGGGCTGTTGTGGCATGTCGTGGCACGGAGCGTCATCGAATCCCCGGTCCGAATCTCGATCACTCCGAATGTGTGTGGCGGAAAACTGTCATTCTCCACCGTCACTCCGGCGAAGTGCATGAGTGTGGGCCCATGGAAGAATGGAAGAAGCTGACACGGGCCAAACAGGTCAGGAGCACTGGTCCTGCCAAGATTTCTTTGTCAATTTTTGGTGTGAAGTCTGATAACGGTGTTGATTGTCAGGCATTCCGTGATTCAGCTTTTCCCATGTCCGATGTCAAATCTGATGAAGCCGCTCCGAATTTGTCACACCCAAACAGTGAGGAATCCGCAGTTCCGTTGGAAGCAGGATGGGCTCCGAAGTGTGTTCCCAGATCTGGTCCCAGTTTTGAAGCTTTGGATGCTGCCGAAAAGAGTGATCTCCGTAGGTTGCATAATAATTTGGGACATCCTGATCCAGCACGCATGGTTCGTTTCCTCACTGAACGTGGTGCAAAGCCCCACGTCATCGCAGCATGCAAAGATATGAGCTGCGACACGTGCATTGAGACACAGAAGCGTCCACGACTGCACCAGCCCGGACGAATACATCCAAACTTGGACTTCAATGATTTGGTAGGTGTTGATGGAGCCTATTGGACGAACAGCAAGGGGAGGAAGTTTTACTTTGTTCACATGATTGATGAGGCAACCTTGTATCATGTCGGGGCTATCAGTGGTCGATCTGTTGAAGAACAAATTCGTACCTTTCAAGACTATTGGATACAATGGGCTGGGCCATGTAAACTCTTGTACTTGGATCCTGCTGGAGAGTATGTCAATGAGACATGGGCAAACCACTTACAGGCTGAGGGTATCAAGGTCGCCATGACAGCAGCCCGAGCCCATTGGCAAAATGGTCGCTGTGAGATTCATGGAAAGATCATCAAAGATATGCTGACCCGAATGGAGAAGGATCGAGCCATCGAAGGAGAGTCTGATTTTAAGTTGTGTCTTCGTCAGGCATTTGCTGCCAAGAACTCCTTGAGTAGGGTAGCTGGTTTTACTCCTGAACAGTGTTTGCTTGGTAAATCTCGAGCTCTTCCTGGGTCACTGATCTCTGACATGGATGCGACCAGTCATTGCCTGGCCGAAAGTGACTCCAGTGAAGGACAACAATTTCGTGAGTCACTCCTCCGCCGTGAACAGGCCCGAAAGGCCTATGCACAGGCCGACAATGACTCGTCTTTCCGTCGGGCTCTGCTGAGACAAAGCCGACCGGGAGCGGTAGAGTATGAGCGGGGCGATTGGCTTCTGTACTGGAAGGGATCCAAGGGTAACAATCGGTCAGAGAGAGGTCGATGGCACGGACCCGCCCAGCTGATTGTCTCTGAGTCTCCGAGGGTACTGTGGCTGAGTTACCTAGGTCATCTGATTAGAGCTAGTCCCGAACAGGTTCGCCCAGCATCACTTAGAGAATTTGCTGCTTTGCCTAAGGATAGTCAGGGTAGGGTGATGGATGAAGTACCTCGGGGAAGAGATTTTGTTGCTCTTGAAGGATCACCTGTAGAAGAGGACAATGTCCCAGAACCCAGCTTAGTTCCTGGATCCGAAGACAGTGTGTCATATGTCCCATCACTGGCTCAAAGCCAGCCGGAACATGAGAATTCGCCATCCGAGGGACTGGATGAGGAACATGGAGTGGTTGAACCATCTGAAGCGATTGACCCCGAGAACATGGAGGTAGATGGTGCTGAGGTCCCGGTTCCTGATGATGATGATCTATTGTTTGGTGATGATGTAAGCTGGGATCGGTCACACTCTGTTCCTCTGGTTTGCGAAATCAATCTTGCTGTACCGGATGAGATTGACACTGTTTCGGACTCCGGTGGTGAAGCCCAAATTGCAGAAACCATTCTTTTGGCCACTCAGGATCGTAAACGTAGAGTTGAAGTCAGCTATCGTAGTCTGAGTCCAGAGGATCGTAGACTGTTTGATGCAGCTAAGGCCAAAGAAGTAAATGCTTGGGTAAGCCATAACACTGTCAAGCGTGTCGCCAAGGGTACTTTGAAGCCAGAGCAAATCCTTCGTTGCAGGTGGATTTTCACCTGGAAGGATCCACTTCCCGGCACGACGGAACGTCGTGCGAAGGCTCGCCTTGTCATCCTAGGCTTTGAGGATCCAGGCATTGGAGTGGTCCCAAACGACGCACCGACGCTAAGTAAGGACGGAAGACAGTTGTTATTGCAGAAGGTGGCTTCGGCTCGATGGAGCCTAATTAACTTCGACATTGCAACGGCATTCCTCAAAGGGAAGGGGGAAGGCCGACCCTTGGGACTTCACGCACCCCCTGAACTTGAACAGGCCATCCACTTAAAGCCCGGTGAACAGTGTGGTTTGGAGGGTGGAGCGTATGGTCGCATAGACGCACCATTTTTGTGGTACAAAGAGTTGCGGGGCACGTTGGAACGTCTAGGATTCATTGCCTGTCCATTTGACGGGTGTTTGTTTAGTCTCGTCACACCGGACAAAGCTGGTCGGCCAATAGTAAGGGGGCTATTGGGGATTCATGTCGACGACGGCATAGGAGGCGGTGATAGTTTCTTTCACCAGGTCATCCAGCGCCTTCGAGGTATCTATGAGTTTGGAGCTTATAATGAGGGAGAGTTTGACTTTTGTGGGGTTCATTATAGGCAGTGGGATGATGGGACAATCGAGATGGATCAAGGGGGGTACTTGAATCGGATTGAACCCATTGAAATACCTCGGAGCCGTCGGTTAGAACCTGAGAGCACCGTCAGCGAAGCCGAACGACTTCAGCTGCGGCGAGTTTGCGGTAGCGTTCAATTTGCAGCAGTTCACACAAGACCTGATCTTGCTGCAAAAGTGAGTCAACTGCAGAGTAAAGTAACTCGGGCGTGTGTCAAAGATCTTTTGGAGGCAAACCGTGTTTTGTATGAGGGTAAGAAGAATCCTGTTTGTCTCATGGTTGTTCCCATTGAAGAGAGTCAGGTAACCTTTTGCTCTTTCTCTGATGCTTCCTTTTCCACCGCCAAAGAGTTATCTTCCCGACAGGGGACACTCATCTTTGCTACCGATGCCCAGCTGTTAGCCAACAAGAGGACAGTCATGTGTCCCATGGCTTGGAGTTCCCGGCGAATTCCTCGAGTAGTCACTTCGACGCTGAGTGCCGAAGCAATCTCCCTCAGTTCCTCACTCGATAGGTTGAGTTATATCCGTATTTGCTGGGAATGGTTGAAGAACCCATCAATTGACTGGTCAGATCCAGATTCAGTTCTTAGGGGGGCACCAACAGCCAGTGCAGTCACTGACTGCAAAAGCGTATACGACATTGCCACGAAGACGTCGACGCCCGTCTGCAGCGAATACAGGACAACCCTCGAGTGTCTTTTGATCCGTGAGCGGCTTCAAGCCAATGTGATCATGCGATGGATCTCCACGCAAGCGATGTTAGCAGATTCTCTCACAAAGAGCATGGACTCAAGTCTTCTAAGGGAATGCCTCCGTACTGGTAAATATGCCTTGTTTGATGAAAAGGAGGCTCTCAAACAAAGAGCATCTAAGAGAGAACGCTTGCAATGGCTGAAGGATGATCCTCCACTGATGGAAGATGTTTCATCCAACGTTTAAAAATTTGGTTTTAGACCAGTGTGATTCTTCCAGTCTCCCAACATGCTTCCATCAGCCATGAGTTCCATTGATCACGACATGCTGCTCCGATTGCCGTATCTCGCCATCCTCTATCCACTCAAGTGGTGGGTGGGAAGGGCCTGAGCCTACCGAAGGCTACGCATTCAAGGAAAAGACACAGGGTGTTTGCACTGACAGGGTCAGCAGGTTGGTTGATAGGAAACAGGGTTTCCACGTCATATTCGCAAGCAAAACATATAAATATAATGTACCTATATTTGGATCATAACCCACCTCATAGCGACCTTTACCATGAGTATATCCCAGTTATAACTACAACTGCGCATCCAAGCATAGCTGCTTGGTATATGTCAATTCTTGGTAACTGACGATGACAAAGTGAAACCAGTATGTTCAATAACTAGATACTTGCCTGGTACACCTCATTGCTGGTTAGTCTTGGCTATCTTGGCTGTCTTTATGCCTCTTGTCTAGCGGATCTATCCATGTTGTTGGCTGCTTTCACCTTCATTCAGTGAATGAGTGATTCTGACAAAGGTTGCAAAGATTCCGTTCATGTTCAAGGGCGCAGGATGGGGTGAGTTGGGAGATGGGTGCTATGCTCATTCTGCATAAATACCATCAACATCGTTTATGCATTTGTGCATACATTTGTGCACATACATAGCTATGTATATACACGTGCATAGATACCGTTCATACATGAAAACACATAAACATACAAACAGCAACCTGTTTGCACGCAAAACAATATGGCATAAACACACACCATCTACCATAACCACTTAGTGGGTGACTGTCATATCACTGTCGAGTTGGTTCACAATCCACGAGAGCTAGGTATACATATTTGTTTTGCATGCAGCATATCTATTCATTCAGCGTCCACACATCTGTTGCACTGAAAAGCAAGTTGTGCTGCTTGAACACCCATCAGCGACGAGAGGTAGTTTTGTGGCATTCCTGAGGAATACTACATGAAAATCTTAGTGGTGAAATAAATATATTCAGGGCGCACAATGAACCGATCCCAACAAACAGCGAGCATCGCAAACCTTTGAGTGATTCGCCAATGCAGACTTGTAATGTGATTGTACTAACCATTTGCAAATACAGTAGCCGCTAAAGACCATGTTTGAATTGCTAGATTGTATCATTTTGCAATGGCGGTCAATGCACTGTGGTGAAGAATCATCAAGCGTCATTGAAATCATTGGCCAGGGTCAACCCTTAGGAATTGAAAGGCCCAGGTGGTGCAAGCAAGATTTCCCGATCCAATCAACGAACAATAAACTACCATCCGTAAAGCAAATCACAACTTGCAAGATTGGCCAAGGATCAATGCATCACAAGTAGCATTAAAAGTCAGCATCATAAGTATTAACCATCAATCATTATCCTCGTCATCACCATCAGCATCGAGTAGCAAACATGTTTGATTGTGTTTGCTATTTTGATGATCATTTGTCAACATTGTGCCGGTGATGATTATTGATGATCACTGTTCTGACCATGATAATTAATTATATAATTTTGGATCATTATTGATGATCATTGACAAGCATTATCAATGATTTCGAGTATTTTCACAATTAAGATAATGAATAGTCACCAATTGTCAATACTTCTATTTTTCAATTTTGATTTTAGATGACACATATTCATCAACAGCAATTCGTAATTTGAATCTCTGAAACATTACCATTAAGAAACCACGAAGTATCGTCAAATATAGTGGCTTCTTAAAATGGGGGTACCGGGGTACCTGCAAATCATCTAGCTATGAACCATTTCCATCATTTTGGGGGTCCCCATTTGAAGAACCCCCCCATATTTACCACCACTAGAGCAAATCATGAATCATTCAATATCTATCATTTATATAAAGGGTTCCATATATGACCATGAATGATATTGAACACCCAAAATTAGTCATCCAATATTCATCCTCCAATTCCTCAACCATTTTTCGGAGGTATGACTTGGCAGTGGGTCAAAACCTTGTACCCTGGTTCCCCTATCATTAACCATTGTTTTCTCTATGATTTGGTTGGTTATTATAAGCCGCTGGTTAATATTGACCCATAGCCACTTCAAAAAAACACTTATAGTCTTTTTAATAACGCCGTTTATAGTCATGGGCTTCCTAAACCAAACAATTTTTGGGGTTCCCTATGGCTTCAAAAAACCTCTAATTCATAATTTGGCTGTGGGTCAAAACCCTTAGTCCCCCTGGTTCCCCTCTCATTAACCATTAGTTTCCTTATAGTTTTGTTGCTTGGTGAATTTTGACCGGCATTTCCCTATGAATTGTAATCAACCATTTACGGTGATCCACCTTCAATCCCTATATTTGAAACCAACCATTTATAGTCACCAAATTTCAACCATCATTATTGGTGATCATCCCCTATTATTTACCACTAATAGTTATAACCCCTACAAATCTCTGAAAAAAACCAGCAACCAGCCGGATAATTTCACCCTCGGCCCGGACTGCTCCGCCAAGTCACAAAGGTCCCCACCATGATCCCGAAGAACCTCAGATGCCAAGCCCCGGCAGGGCGACCTGCCCCGATGTCGCCGTTACCGTGGCCGCGTGCTGTGCGAAGGGTTACGCAGTGGTACCCCCTACAAGGTGGGCCCCCAAGCACTGAACTAAGTTGGTCTATCAATAACTTTACGAGGATCAACTACCAGTTATAGGGGTACCCAGCTTCTAATTGGTAGGGGCCCACCTTGTAGTCAACTTACAACTAGGGTATATGACTATAGTTCAATGGCGAATCTTAAGCAACTACCAGAGGGTACAACTTTGTAGTGAGTATCAAAGGGCTATATATGGCGAGTTGGCTCAAGGCATCACCCCTCAATTTGTTTGGGGGTATTAACCAACCAAAAGTGGCTGGGCAATGATTGACAATAGGAGGAGAATGACCAACAATGATAGGGGACGTATCAGTTTTATGTGGGATAGTAATCAACAAGCTTATAGGGACAACTTGCTGGTTAATGAAAATACAGCAGGAGCACAGGGTATTGAACCACAGCCATACATATCATATACAAGGTGCGCCCGCCGTTGTCAAGCACCAACCAACAAATGTCAAAATAGAAAAACCAACAGAAGGAACTGTTTTATAAGGAAATGACTTGTTTTATAGCTGTTCAATATTGATGGGAAATACGCCCCATATATGACTAGTTAGGTCAATCGTCAACTGCAACTCTACCAATCTTCCGGAATTCAAATAGATAGGCTACAGTAATCATCATCCCAACACGGGAATGTTCGAATATAGAAACTGACAGGCGAAACACCGTTCTTTGTTTGTGTACCTCCATGGGAGCCATCCATGACGCTGGGGCCCCGGGTCGACCATGGCTCCTGGCAAGCCAGCAAAGGAAATGCAATACTACGAATCCTGTGTGATCAGTATCAACCACATCCTTCAAAACATTTGTATATATGATATCTTTCATTTACTGAATGTGTTTGTTTGTCAAAATAGGGAACCTTCAAATCGTCCCAATTAGAATCAACCATTGGGTCCCCCAATTTGAGAATCAACCATTGGTGTTTTCGACACAGATAGTGTCACCGTTCCACAGCAATTCACCAATATACCGTAAACTCCATGTTTCAATTTCAATGCGAATCGCAGTGACCAATCGCTCACCACCATGAACCTTGAACACGACTCATTAGCAACCAACAATCTGAACCAACTACAAGCAGTATAAACCATCAGTTAATCATGATCAAGCATCATATTCTATCTTTTGCTGGCGACTCACCAACTTTATCAAGGTTTGACCATGACTTTCTAGCATCAACCAACCTTCAGCCACCTCGTTGCATCAACCGCCTGGTCCCAGGAACAACTCCGTTGGACAGGACTTGGTCCGGAACTCCTCAGCAGAGCCACAGATCTCCCTGTCATCAGCTCGTTCCTAGTTGTAGGAAAACCAAAGCCCATTCTCATCACAGATTGGGCACTTTGCGAGTGATGCTTTTGAGCTTGGCTTGCCCTGGCACTCGCCCAAGCAACTTCACCAAGAAAAAGGTTGAGCAGCCAACCAACCAGCCAAGCCCCACCGAACCAATCCTAACGTATCCTTACAAATCCAAACTAACCTCACCTAACGTATCCTTACCAATCCTTACCTGTCCTCAACCAATCCAACCCCTTGAAGCCTCCCCCAGCAGCTCGCCCAGTGGCCAAAGTCGTGAAGCGCATGGCTGGTGGGAACATCCCATGACTCCATGGCCGGTTTGATCGCTTGCTTCAGGGCACGCAGCACCTCCCACGAGGGACCGAGGGTGCTGAAGCCATGGTAGCTGAGGGGTTACTGGAGATGCCTGGGATGAGGCTTGGAGTTGTATGGTTCCTAGCCATGGCGAAAAGACTTGGAGTTAGTTCCGGAGTTGTATGGCTATGGTTATAGATTGGAGTCGTAACCCCAGCTGCATGTGCAAGGTGATACAGTAACAGTGGCAGCCATATGGTCATATTGGCCAAGCAATTATCATGGGGCGGATGTCAATACCGAGCCGCTCCACCTACAGGGAAATGATTCAGCGATCCTTTTTCGGAAACGTCCTCGTGGGACTGGAGGATCTCTAAAATGAAAAGACAACCAGCAAGCGGAACTTCTGAATATCATTCAGCAGTTCAGCAAATGGCGGCGGCATTGATGATTTGCCAGAGTGTAACCAACTATCATCAACCAACTAACCGTAACCAACCAACCATCACTGACCAACGACAATGAACTAACCATCATCCAACCATTGTGAACTAACCACACCATCATTTGCCAACCATCACACCATCATTGACCAACCCTTACCAACCATCCTTCACCAACCCTTCTTATGCAACCAAGAAGCAACCATCACCAAGCATTGGAAGCCTAACCAACCATCACCAACCATTGATCACCAACCATCACTAACCATTTAGGTTATATATAGCCAACCATAACTCCAACCAGGGCTTCAACCCACCATCACCCAGCTTCCATGGAAGCTTCAGGTTCAGCCCTGGTTGGCCGGTGGCTGCGCCAGGCTGCGCGTCGTGCCTTGGGCGGCAGCTTGCCACGGCGCAGGCTGCAGGGCACCACGTCGTGCTCCGTCTTGGCATAGAAGTTGTAGACCTCGGCGTAGCTGTGGACCCCCTGGTGGACACCGCGGTCAGAAGTCCGTGGCGCCTGCAGCTGATTTGTCACCCTGAAGCTAGTGGCATAGCTGGCATAGTCAGGCCAGTTATATCATGCTATATCGATCGCATAAATTTGTAGCATATATATAGCTTAATAAATGGATTTTCACTGAAACAGTCAGTTATAGGATATCTTGCATATCCATGGATACTTAAATGGGAGTTGCCCATTGTTTGATTGAGAACTGTTGGAAACTGTTCAACGGTTGGAAATGCTTGGTTTCAGTCCTGAATTGAAACGCAAATTGTGGATGACATGAGTGATAGCGATGGTCAATACTTAGTAGCTGATTAATGTATAACACGAGTCGCTGCAATACTTTTGAGAGGTCTTATTCATGATTCCCAGTTAAGAATCTATGAACTACAATCCACCAAACTGAATTGTCCATGGATGACCAAGCCGTTGGCGACCAGCTTGCGGCTTCTGTGAGTCTTACTGATATTCACAATAGCTCATATACAGCAGGTGTCCCCTCTGATTTCTATGCTACATGGCAGCCCAAGCATCCAAGTCGCATCACATTCATCCCCGTTTTGCGAACAAATGCTGACGCAGAAAATTCAACTGTTTCAGCTTGCAATAGTTGAAGGCAATGGCTTTAGTGGGTATCGCCAATGACCTTGTACTAATCTGACTGTGATGTTCATCAAACTTTGAGGTCATCGGACACCACGGCCCATAGCAATGGGGGGTCGTAAAAAAATAAGAAGCCCAAAGTTATGCATGGTTTATGATGGTGTGCTACTACAACTGGTCAATCCTATATGAAATTGGGAGACCATTCTAAGAAACCACCAGGTAGGGCCAGCTATTTGGCTGATCCTGAGTACAGCACCTGTGGGTGGTTGTATGCCAATGAACTTCTCCAAGGTTAGGGAAAGCCGAAAGTCCACCAGTTGATTAGTGTGGCTCCCCGTTGATGTCCCGCATTCCTCAACTTGTCCCACCTCTTGTCCATCACGAATGATGAGCCACACAACCATAACTGCTGGTTTTGCTCATTGATTCCCGGTTGATGTCCACCGTAAATGTTCCATAGATCTCCCAAAGCTGCTGATGGCGCTAGTTGGGTGCTGCCCAGTGTCCCTTTGAACGTCTCGTGTCTTGCGAGGCATGGCTAAGCTAAACAAGCGCGAAAACGACGTCGTGGACTTCGCGGACTTCCACGAAGATCGTGGTGAGAAAATGGGGCAATATTAACCAGCCAATGGTGATTTCTAGCTGGTTAATGGTTAATGATAGGGGATAATAAGCAACAATACTAGGGGATATATACCAGCTATATATGGCTATGGGTCAATATTAACCAACCAACTAATGGTAGCGGTTGGAACAATTTGATAATTCGAGCTGTTGGGCACAGCTATGAACTGGTTTTTGAGACTTGGCGCCAGTGAAGAATGGATGCTGGCAGCGGCCTTTTGCGAATCATCAAACTTCTGTACTGTCAAGCAAATTGTAATTTGGAATTATTCGATTCCAGTACTGCCAATCATCACATTGGCAAATTAAACATCCAAAGCTGCAATTTTCATTTCCTCGCACCAAACATGGACCCCCGTGCCTTCCATGGATGAGACTATCAGAAATTGCGGGTCGGTGGTGAGTCAAGGCGCGTCCAGGTGGAGTCATGGCACTGTCTCCGCAAGGTTGGAAAGTTAGAGTCCATGATCGACTAAAGGTTGCGACAACGAGAAAAGAACAATGAGACAACTCTAGGTGGCGCCACAAAATGTTAGAATGCAGTTCTATCAGCCATGGACACCTGTTCAAATCAATCATTACTTGGATGTGCAGTTGGGGTCCTAACTGGGGACCATAGAAACAAGGCCGCCCGACCAGTTGGGGACCCCGAATGAATAACTATGCCCTTCCAATTACCTTAATCGTAGGTGACCAGGGAACCCCTGGGGATGGTCGATGGTTACCTATGATAAGGGTATCTGGAAGGGTAGGGTCTGGTCAGTAATCCACTTCTAAGCGGGGACATCCAAGCACTGTTGGAGCTGACCTGAAGCCGCGAACCCCAGCTGCGCGTCTCAAATCAACCGGTGATCCCCAGTAGTGGGTGCCTTCTGATGTGACTTCATCTCTCTGGCTTTGTGCTGTTCATTCACTTACTGATATTAATCAATGCAAACCCATGTACATGCGGATGCGCAACATAAATCCATATATGCCAAAAAGACAATAACCACGCCTATGCAATCATGTGTATTTTTAATCATGTGTGTGTATGTGCAGTCATAAAGTGAGATCCATACCAACAAGCCATGCATCACCCATCTATTGCGAAGCGGGGTGGTTTATTGATATGGATCTCCCATTGCAAATGGCTTGGGGGAGACTCCCACTCATGGACAAACACTGGCAGAGTCCGTGCTTTTCCTTGTTGCAACAATCTCAGGGCAAGGCGGAAACTTCTCATTGGAATGGTAGAGACCGGCTATTGGGTCGAAGATGCTTCCTGTACACACCACAACAAATTTAAACACGATAAAAAAAAGAAACACATGGAAAGTTCTCCTGACCAAGATATACCACTAACAATTATACATTGCTATTCTGTCACTGCTCACTATATAGCTGACCATTGCATACAGAAAATCAAGTACATGGTATGCTGGTTGCACCCGAACCAGTCTGTGGCACTGCTTTCGGACTGCACTTTGGCCGCCGCTACTGCAGGTGCCAGAACTGAAGTTGAAGCCACGCTTGGGTCGTTGGGCGCAAGCGCACAGCCATGGTGGTAGTAAGCATCCGATAACAACCAATAGCCATAGAAGTAACCACTATTGGCAGCGAAACCACCCAACTATAGGGGCTTTGGACAAGCCCATAAAAAACAACGGACCATGGGCATGTTTTTAGAAATTTGGTTGGATTTGACATGTTTGGACAATTTGTGAAATCGACGCTTGATCTGACAGTTTGGTTGGAATTTGTTGGAATTTGTGGGCAACCTCAAATAAATGAGCATGGCTTCAAAAAGTTCTTTCATCTTCCATTCCATGGCAAGTTAAGGACTGGGTGCTGGTCCAGGAGAAGGAGATGGACTTGGTCCTGGCCCTGGCGATGGTCCTGGTGATGGAGATGGTGCTTCCGTGGTCGGTGGGCCTGGTGATGGTGCCGTAGTGGATGGCGGACCCGGTGATGGTGCCGTAGTGGACGGCGGACCCGGTGATGGTGCTGTGGTGGATGGCGGACCCGGTGATGGTGCCGTAGTGGACGGCGGACCCGGTGATGGTGCCGTAGTGGATGGCGGACCCGGTGATGGTGCCGTAGTGGAAGGCGGACCCGGTGCTGGTGCCGTAGTGGATGGCGGACCCGGTGATGGTGCTGCGGTGGTTGGTGGGCCTGAAGATGGTGATGCTGTGGTCGTTTCTGCTGATGGCGAGGGGCCTGGTGGTGGAGATGGTGCTTCTGTAGTGGCCGTTTCGTCTAATGGTGAGGGCCCTGGCGACGGAGATGGTGCTTCGGTGGTAGTCGTCGTGGTCATTTCATCTGACGGTGAGGGTGCTGGAGATGGTGCTGGTGTTGTTGTGTCAGCATCACCCGGAGCCGTTGCTGTTGGTGCAGTTGGCATGGTTCTCACAACGGATTGAAGCGCCAGACCTGATGTCGCGTAGCAGGAACCGGTCAACCGTGCTTTTGAATAAAGCCAACTTCGTGAACACATTCTGCAACAAAACATCCAATTGGAAGTCAATATTGTATATGACCAACTGGGAGCCACAACGGATAACAGGCACACATGTGTGCTCCTCAAAACACCCCAAAAATAGCTTGGCTTGACGATCCTGCACCATCTCCAACAACCACCATCAACCACCATCCACCACAACCACCACCATCCATCCACCATCCATCCACCACCCTCCGCCACACCAACGGATAACAGGCACACATGTGTGCTCCTCAAAACCCCCCAAAAATAGCTTGGCTTGACGATCCTGCACCATCTCCAACAACCACCATCAACCACCATCCACCACAACCACCACCATCCATCCACCATCCATCCACCACCCTCCGCCACACCACCATCCCCCACAACGACCAACACACAGCA
>VSDK01010240.1:3937-33830 GCA_009767595.1 Symbiodinium kawagutii | reverse complement strand
TAGCTAGAATAGATAGGTGGAATAGACAGACAATTGGATAGCCAGATTCAGATGGCTAGATGGGTCGATGGATAGACAAATAGGTAGACGAAACGAGAGTCAGATAGAAAAGTAGATAGATAGTCAGGTAGATAGACAGAAAGATAGACAGATGGACACATAGATGATCAGACAAATAATTCGGTAGATAGATAGACAGATAGATAGATAGGCAGATAGATAAATAGATAGATGGACAGGTCGATAGATAGATACATAGACAGAAAGATGACGAGATAGATAGTGAGGTAGATAGAAAGACAAGTACATAGGCAGATAGATAAACGAATAGATCATCAGATAGATAGATAGATAGACAGTCACACAGACAGAAAGAAAACTGATCCACTGATAGAAAGATAGCTAGACAGATAGGCTGCCAGTCAAGTGGCCAGATCGATGGTCACATTGTCGCAACCACAACTGCACACTCCTATAGTGCTCCTATCTTGGAAACTTCCGCCACCGCCTTGTGCGGTACTACTGGTACAACATGTGTAACAAGTGCAAACCATAAGCTTCAGGACGACATAACCATCGAGGCTTCATTGTTCATCTACGGTCGACCTCATGCCAAGAACATAGATCCTTGCTGAAAAATGCTGATGCAGCCACATGGTCGACCGATCCTGACTGGAACCACTGAGTGGATCCGCCGAACCCAACAGGTACCACGTACTGCAACCCCAACCCTGGCGGAGCCGGGTGATGACTTCCCAGGGCCCACCACCAACCAGACATTGGAACCAGCTGAGGGGCCATCCAGCTCCACCATGGGCACACCAGATGTGACCAGCGCACTTTCCAGGTCAGAGACCACCTGCGGCCACAGGGGGATGTAGTAAAAAGCTGCCATGATGGTTAAATGATGCTTGAATGATGGCTTGTTCATGCTTAGTTGATGGTTAAAGATTGCTTGATGACTGCCATTTGATGATTAATTCATAGTGAGTTGATGGTTCAATGATGCTTGGTGACTGCAAATGGATGGTTCAATGATGGTACGGATGGTTGGTTGATGGTTGACAGACGCTTGAAGATTGCAAATTGACGGCTCACTGATAGTATTGATGGTTTGTTGATGATTAACCAATGCTTGAAAATTGAAACTTGATGGTTCCTTGAGACTGATTTCATGGTAGCTGATGCTCGATGATTGCAAATTGATAGTTGCAATAATTGTTATTTAGTTGATGGTCAAATGATGATGAACTGCAAATTAATTGATGCTTATATAATCTATAAGGTAAATGGATAATTAATTGATGGTTCACCATGATTAGTTGAAGATTGTTCGCTGCTTCATTCATGATTACTCGATGCATAATGATGGCCGGTTGGTGGTTGATTGACGCTTCACCATGGTAAATTGATGGTTGAGTGACGCATCATGACGGTCAATTGATGGTTAGCTCATGATATCTATGATTGATGCACCACGGCTAATTAATTGCTCACCATGGCTAATTGATGGTTCATAGAGGATAAATTCATGAGCATTAATCAATCATGCCTACCTGTTACGTGATGACTGTAAACTGATGATTGACAATGATCAAGCGATGTCCATGCAACAGGTGCTACGGCCAGTCTTAATAATTATGCTCATCGGCAGTAACTATGGCTGTATTGGTACATGGAATCATGATGGTTATGCTTAATCAACTTATAATTTCTGTCATCATATGGTGGCTTCTCAGAATAGGGAAACCCCAAAATGGTTGGCTTATCTATAAACGGTGAATATGGGATGACTTGGAGGGTCCCCTATATTTTGAGAAATGCCCATATCACGAATTGTAGTACTGATGGTTGATGATGCTTACCAACTGACATCAATCAAAACTGGTTGGTGGTTTGAAGCCCTGTGAAAAATATCAGTCAACCAACTTTATTAATAATTACAATTAGTTATGAGAATAACAACTGTTGGTTACCATTTTGTTTTAAATCTGAATGAACATATAAATGTTAGTTATTATCAGTTTCTGGTTAATGAATTATCAGTCAACAGCAAAAGTCCAAACCATCAGCCAGAAAACTTCCCGAACACATGATCAACCAACTCTCACCACTTATGGCGGAACTAATGCGTCACGTCTCACGTGGCAACGACTCCGCTGGATTTCATTCATGACGGTGTCAATGCCGTCAGATGCACACACCCACATGGGTCAGTCAATAACCAAATGATGTATAGTACTGATATGATGGTATCTATGCACTCTATATATGGCTGTGGCTACCTCGTACTCCTGGTGTACCATCATTAACCCGCAAGTCTTCCCCATAAAATTGCCCATTACGATCCCCCATAACATTGATATATCCCCTATAACTATGGTTGATTATCATACCCTATCATCAATCATTAACCAGCTAGCTAAACCATTGGTTGCTATGTAAAACCTTGAAATAACTGGCCTTCTACCGCACCCGGTACTCTCATGGGCCGGGCGCTGGGCGCTGGGCGCCTGGTTGGGGTCCACGTTCTCCAGTTGCTCCATCACAGTCCTATCATCACTGGAGACGAACTCGGCGACCAAATACACGGTGTACCTGGGGCGACCAAATAAGCAGTT
The DNA here is from genome assembly GCA_009767595.1 of Symbiodinium kawagutii. NCBI lineage: Eukaryota > Dinophyceae > Suessiales > Symbiodiniaceae > Symbiodinium > Symbiodinium kawagutii. The sequence goes on along the minus strand of VSDK01010240.1, from coordinate 31,209 downwards.
GGAAGTCGGGATACGTTGTATGTAAAAAGACTTATCTCTATATATCTCTATAAACAATTGTTTCTCAAGTACATACATATGTATATTGATCAACGTTGACTATCGTTTCAATTAACCACCTTCAATCCATTGCTAGCGCATAAGGTGAGTGAGGTCACCCCTGTAACTGGTCGAAATCACCCCAGCTACGTTAGGCAAATAAACCAGCCGTTCCAGCCATGGTTGGCGAGGTGTAGACTTCAGAGTTCCGGCCTTCTGACGTTGTTTTGCCGGGCTTGAAATTGTGGCACTTTCAAACACCACATTGAAAGATTAATGATAGTGAGATAGTGGTTAAATGCTGGTGAAACATGGTGAATCATGGTGAATAATGTCCAATTGGTGTTTCATTGATGCTAAGTAATGGTTGATTGGTCGTCAATAGGCTCAAATCTGGTGAGCGTCATGTTTGGTTGGATTGTTCAACCACCTGCAAATACTCATGCACAAACATCACGTGGTCAATATGTTCTATAGATCAAAAGTGACTATTAGGCATCAGGTGGCAATCGATGCCTTTTTTGGGTTGTAAATATAAACAAACAAACCAACCGACCAACCAACCAACCAACCAACAAACAAACAAACAAACAAAGCAACCAACCAACAAACAACACCGACCGTTGCTCGCGTTGGTTTTCCAGCAAATTGCTCCAAGTGGCTCATACGTCTCCGAGGCCAAACCTCAACTGATCAAACGCAGGGCTGCCAGGGGGCTTGTCATCGCTAGTCCCAGGGACTCCCTTGTGCCGGTGCATAGTCTGCTTGGTGGATGACCCCTGTGAAGAAGATGCCCAAGTCAATTCACCATCCCACTTGCAATTGGGTGTTTATCGAAATAGCGGTACCCCCAAATCATCCAGCTTATCAACCATTCATAGCAATGAACCTGCCATTTTGGGGGTCCCACGTTTTGAGAAACCACCAGCTCGGGAAAATTGTGAAAAATGTGTCAAAGCAACCAAGGAGCCGAAAATCATTTATCAACCCAACACTGGGTCACCTTATGGGTAAATGTCGGTAGCACCACGAAGTATCTGGGATGGGGTAATAAGAACTTGCAAAAACTATCTAATTTGTACTAATCTGTCAGTATATTACACGGGATTGAACTCTCTATAAGATCTTTTCCCTTGTATAACAGCTTGGTAGTGAACGTGTTCAAGTTTCACAATTCTCACTTGCAACACCATGGATTCACTGGAAAATTGGTTCGCTCAGTGACGACGAACAGGTGGTCCACTTTGTTTCTTCACGGCCACTTCTACCTGAGGCACCGGGTGGTGCGCAACGGAAAGGCTGCGCATCCAGCGAACATGGGAAGGCTTCACCCAAACACTCCATGGTGCTGGTGGATGTTTATCAATCTCTACCTGTAGTGTCTTCAATAAATGGAGTATTAGGGTACAGTATCATATGCCATGATTATTGGTATATGTACCCGCATTTAGCATCATGTACCTATAGCAAATGACCCAAGTTTCTGTGGTACATGGCTACTGGCACCCTGATAATTACAATAGTCATTGCCTGCTCCACAGCGAGAGACTGTACTTACAGAAGGGGCTGCACATTTTTCGGTCAGAGTTCATTCACAACAAACTTGGATGACGGTCAATCATGGCATGGCCAACAGCTTGTCATTACCCTCGGGTGAACTAATCTGGTAGTGGAAAATCACGTTTCACATTTTCTGATGAGAAACCCTGGGAACTACAAATGGAGGACTATCCATTGCTACATTGCCATGCAATATTACACATGGACATTGAATTGTTGGACATTTTGTTCTTTACAATACACATCAAACAGGGGCCTTGTCACCATCCATATCCGTTGATTGACAACTGAAGAATTCAAAAAAGTCCTTCTGTCCATGCGGGTGTTTGCCCCCAGCTATCATCATTTCGATTGACCATTCATAATTAACAATAAACCAACCACCTCTTTGGGATACCCCTAGCCCAGTTGTTAAGAAACCACCCCACAGGTCCAACTCACCAAATTTTGTTGGTCCCCTAGTCTCGTTGATACCCCTCTATCAATCATTGAATCAGCTGGCCGGCCAACATGGACATCACCATCGAACACTTGAACCAACGAACCGCCCCCACCCTGGTGCTGCCGAGGAACCATCCATGGTTCCACGCCATTCCTGGAAAGCCAACCGGCGCGGCAGAGATGAAACTCACCGTGGAAATGCCGCCAGCATCGTTCATTGTGAAAATGGACGGGGTCATCATCAGGGACGTGCCAACTGTGGTTGGTTCCATGGGAAATAAGTCGTTGATGACTGGTTACAAACTGATTATCATGTTGAAATAAAATGAAATAAAGTGATTATGGAATGATGGTTGTAGTTGTAGGCGTGAAAGGCATGGCACTACTCTGGCAACATAACTAAGTGGAGAATCACCATTACCAATAATGGGTAAGTAATCTACTTGCATGGTGGATTCTCCTTGGCTATTTTCGATTCCCTGAGAGTGTTTCTCGTTGGTTCGACCAAAACATCATAGCTTCAGAATGCTCTGAGAAGTACCATGATTTGCTGCGTTGCTGTCTCATCCCCTGAGCGGCTTCAATTTTCAAAAAACCGTGAGGATTCGTGATCCAATTGTTTCATACGTTTCCTCCACTTTATCACAATAATCATGATTTCTTGCATGATTGCGACATTACTTGCTTCATCAACATATATCAACATTATTTCTCGTCCCAAATTTTTGCCGTTTAATTGCATTAGCCCACTTTTGGATGTCCATTATTCGTTGTCGCGTTTATGCGGCTCATGGACAATGGCAAAACGACAACCACAGTAGCAACAACAGCAGCAACACAAACAAAAGCATTGCGGCAATCGGAACAGCAAACCTTGAGGCAATCGGAACCAAAAAACAACACCAGCACCAGCACCAGCACCAGCAGCAGCAGCAGCAGCAGCAGCAGCAGCAGCTGGGTCAAGTTGGCCCTGCAGCCGATGGTCCCCACAAGCTCTGCAATGAAAATCTTCATCCCTTGAAGCACTTCCTGGCAGCTTCGGAGCATGGTCCAATGTGGGTCCCCCCAGCTGTCAGGTCAGCAGCTTCACGACTTCTGGTAGATATAACAATCAGTTGATGAACGCCGAATCCATCGAACTTTGGGATGGTTGGTCATGGTCTATCATGGTTAGATTAACTTAGAATTTGAGATTCCCACATCAAAACTATCACAGTTGATGGTTTATCATGGTTTATACTTCACAACTCACCATTGCTAAGCAAAGACAGTTGGGCAGTCAGCAAATGGGTGAATCAAGAGTGAAGATGATTGAGATAGCAACTATAGTGGTTGATCGAGATTGGCTTATTATTGGGATAAGCGAACGTGGGGGTTGGGGGGTATGACCACCACCAACTGATCGATAGACTACTGGACATCTCTGATGAGAAGGGACCCCAAGTTACAAACATCACGGGATATGCCGATCTTTTTTTGTTTGGTTAGTTGATAGCTACATATCAAAAAGGCTATATAGTAGCTTCAATCTACCAGGAAGAAGCCACCACGGTTTTGATGGCTGCGTCGCAGGGCAAAAAAACGTGGAGCAAACAACACCATTTCAAACCACCTTCATCAATCCACAAAAGAAAACAGAAAAACACGTCAAGCGACCTAAGAATCCACATCTGGTGACTCTTCAGCACCATTTCCCCGCACGGCCAACGCCGACGCCGGAACCGCTTTGGGAGGCCCCACGTCCCCATAGTCGTTGAGCACCACGGAGTCCGCATCGATTTGCAGTTCTCGGGAGCAGCGAAGGTGCGCCGTTCTTTGGCGTTGCGTTCGCCGCACAAGGAATTGTGGCTTTGCAGGAGAAGGGTTGGTTTAGACATGGTTATTTCAATGATATCCGTTTAGACATGGTTATTTGAATGATATGGGTTTAGACATGGTGAAACGGATTAACATATGGACGAGTAATGGTGACTAGCAGTTCGTCAAGCATTGATGGTTGCCAAAGGCCCACCATCAATAGCACTCAAACCCATGGTGGTCAGGGGCAACACGTTACATGTGGTTACCGATGCACAAAGGTAGTTACTGGTTGGTAGTTACTGGTTGATAGTTAATTACCAAGGAAAATAACATATGTTTGAAACCACCAGCCAGTTATAATGGTACTACAGACTATTTTCCAGTTCAGAAAGGTTGATCATGGTTCGTTGATGGTTGATTGGGGCTTGATTCATGGCAAGCAACGGTTGTCATGATGATCAGTTTTCCTGATGGCTGGTGGTGATGGCTGGTAATCAGCAGCCATGAATATAACTGAAAAATTGTGGTCAAGTGTGGTTTGTGGTGGAATATGGTGCTCAATGATGATGCTGGAGGCTGGTTGGTATTGATGGTTGACCTACCGTAGGTGGAATATTGATGAAGAGCTTTGTGTTTGTCAATGATGGTTGGTGCTGCTGGTGGTCAAAGATGGTTGACCAGGGTTAATTTATTGCCGTACCTTTGTGAGAATACCTCACATGACCCAACTCGTCTAACTGTCGGGATGTTCATCCATCCATTTCTTGGATTGGCTAAGATTTTCTCATAGCCATCTATAGGCAAGAATCCGCCCAAGCAAACATGGCTGACTTAGATGATGGCAGCACAGCTGATCCATCAACCCATGGGGGGGGTACCAAGGAGGTCTCTGGGAGGGAACCAAGTACCGGACTCAGCCGGCTGTGCTACAGATTGAGTGGTACTGCTACTGTGAATGTCTTGGCGGTGCTCTTCCAAGTCGGTGTTTACGCTCGATTCTTGAAGTCTATCACCCTCAAAAAGGCCAGGTGTTGGAATTCGTCCATCTGGTGGTTTCTTAAGGCGTAGGAGTACCCCCAAGTTATGGTTGGTTTCTTACTATAAATGGTTTAAGAAAGAATGATTTATGGGAGCCGCTATGACTTTAGAAACACCCATCTTGGAATAGTATCCATAGAATATGTTTCAACCATTTATAGTAATAAAGCTATTCTTTCTTAGTGATTTCATGGGAACCACCCCTATTTACTTGGAACACTTAAGGAGAAGGATTGGGGATCCGTACCCACGACGGGTCATTCAATGAAGCTTCGTTTTGATCAACGGTGTCGAGCCACCGAGCCAGGACATAGCTAGGCGATTGAATATCATTCTTGGGCAATTTTGAAGCCTTAGTAAATGATATTGAATCACCTAAGAATTTAGCAATTATTTATAGAATTACTTTGAATTTAATCACCAAAGCGATTACTTTCAAAGCAATGAATATTCAAGCGATTACTTTGAATCCTTACTTTGAATCCTTCATAGCCAGACAAACGATTCAATATTCTTTGATAGATGGTTGTTCATTCTTACTGAATGCGGTTGCCTACTGGCAGTGACCAGGGCAACCGCGTCCATCGCGTCAGTTTTGATCAGGTGATAGTGTACATTCCTAAGTCAAATGAATCACGCAGTACACCCTCAATCGTATTTGTGATCATCTCTCTATCAATAGTTGTTGTCAGGCTTGGTAAATCTCATCAGCATTGATGGTTCAACCAATGCTCATCACAATGGACATGACACTCAAATAAACTGATGCATGCGCTGCGCTAGTCCTGCCTTTGCTTGAATGCTCTTGCCACATGCTGCCGGTTGATAGTCATCAATCAACGGTTCTTGCTGGTTGACTGCCATAGAAGCACTACAAGAAACCGGTGGAATTGTGTGTTGCAATAGGCCCGCGCAAACATCGCTTTGCCATCCAGGAGCCACTGCTGTAAGTGGAAGTTTCCCCCTGCTTGTTGCCAGCGCAATAGTACGCCTGAGCGGGTAGGCCAACGTTCCAATCTTAGGTCGCTCTGGGTCAGTCTCAACAAAAATCATGGTTTGCCATTGTTGGAAGCATAACATTTAAGGCTGTGGTCCAACAGCCAGCGTTCTTGTGTCGAGGTGGCTCATCCTTTTCATGCTACCCTGTGAGATAATAATGTGCTGTTTCGGAGAAGTCCGAAGATGTCCCATGCTTGTTCGGACAAAGTGTGCCATACATATGAGCCAAGGCTGACACAGTGGACCCTGGAAGACTTCATCAGCAAGCTGGCAAAATTTTCTCACTCTTGTATATGACCAACTTGCACAGGGAGTTGTAACCACAGACCCTCGTACAGAAGGTTCAAGCTAATTGGAATGAACCGTCCCACAGGAAATTGGTTGAATTCAATTTGCATGTGTTCACCAATGGGGAATGCAAAAAAGACAAAATAACAAATACTTGTAGAATCTTGTAGAAGTATGTGCGCAGATCTGGGCAACTAGCTTTCCCAGAGCAAAGATTTTACACAAACATTTGATGATTTGCCGGTTATGGCTACAAAATGGAATGCCAAAGGATATCCAAACATACATGTACTCTGAGTGGAGAACAAACGCACTTTGGTGGCTGCTCAAGTGCTGGGCGAACCAAGTGGGTTTGCCAAGACAATAGCGCCTTGTTTAAGTCCTGGTTGTGGCAAGACTTCCGGGTGTAAAAAAATCTGAACTGTCACCCACAAAGGTGATCTGGTTACCAAGCACAAGACTACGGTGGAGAAGAAAAACCTTCACGAAGAGAAGAGACTTCACAGCCATGACACACTGGGTGGACTAAATCCTGCACGGCGCGACAGGAGGGAACCATAGGGAACCCAGGTGCCGCCCATCAATGTTGAAAGTGCGTTGTCGGAACAGGACTTGGTCCTCTCCTCTTTTTGTTGAAGCAAGGAGCAGCATTCCCATTGTTAAGGAAGGGAGTAGGAGATTAGATGCCATATCCATGCCATATCCATGTCATATCCATGCCATATGTGTGCAGTGGAGGTCCACCATAGGCTGCTGCCACGACTGCCACACCAAGCGACGCCATCGTGGAAGAGGCAACTTTCGACTTCGGTACCTCGGCGCCAGCGGCATCCAGGGGAGATCGGGAGATCGGGAGATCGGGAGATCGGAGAGGTGCTCCATCAATGGCGGCATCCCCTTTGAGCCATTCCAAAACAAAGATTTTAAAGGTTGGTTTAAAACAAGGTATGAACGAAGGTATTTTCTGGAATGAACCAGAAGGTATGAACCTTAAACCATACCTTGGAATGTGTTGGAATCATGAACGAAGGTATTTTCTGAGGTATGGCTTAAGGTTGGAAGCATGTAGAATGCTGAACGATATGTCCATTTTATCCACCTTGAATGGCTTGAGGTATGTGGAAAAAACAAATTTCTTTACTGCTGGACATATCTTCAACAACGAATGGCCAGCCACAAATCGACGGGGAGCTCTTACCAATTCGACTTGCCAAAGGAAACAGACCAACAGGAATGTTGATGAGCAAAACCAGCAAACAGCTGGTAGACGAAATCCCACCACATGATTAGATGATTTCTGCTTGGGAGGCACACTGTCCAATTCATAGTCTTCAATGGGATAGGTATTGATTTTGGGGACAATGATTATATAAATATTTGGGATACGAAACATTTTATGAACCACCCGGAGTTTCAGGATTGTTCTGAACTGGTTCACAAGGCTGTTTCATCTCCTCATAGTGGTTCCACGGACACATGGCTCATATAAGAATGTGCGTGGCTACAAACTGCGCTAACAAGGAGTGCGGCTTTCCATACTGAACTTGATAATTCTTCCACCATGACGCAGAACCATGGCACGTGAAGATCTTCTTGAACCACATTATCATTTGCTAAACAAAACATATCGATCTCAAGCTCCAGCACCGTTGATAATTAAGAGTCGAACTGCTTTATAAGTCCTGTCATTTTCAGGCTGACAAATGGCAGCAAAAATTGGCCACCAACTAACCTGGGGAAAAAACTGCCACAGCAGAAGGTTGGACAATGATTGCCAATTCTTGAAAAATCATGTGATATATTCTGCATGGTGCAAGCTTTTCGGGTGATCGGATACTCATGAAACCTATCCACACAAATCTACCCATCATGATGCCCTTTGTCCTATCACCACCTGTTTTTTTCACCAAACTTATTCTGTAGAATCTTTCGTAGATCCACCTGCAGTTGAGCCCCGTCTACTCCACATTGGGGGCTCCTAGATTTCATTTTTTCACCGCTTTTTTGTAATCCCAAAAGTGAATTAAAAACAAAAACTAAACAGCAAGCGGATGTTCGTCTGGCAAACCTATGGTGTGATATTTGATGTTGCTGACGTGTTGCTGTAAGAGCATACAAACGGGGGATTCCAAGATCCACCGATTGGACAATGATTATTCACTATTGGATCAGTATCAGCAACTACAAACGAATATTCAAACCAAATCATCGTGTGCCACGATGAGAAATTCTCATTCACATTCTCAACCACTGTATCAAGCAGCATTGATAACCATCGTCAGTTACCCTCCGTCAAACTAACCTGGCAATGGAAAATCCACCATTTATTTGTGTTTTCCTAGGGTTTCACTATAGAATATGGCTAAAATCAGTTGCCAGGTTAGTTTACCGGAGGGTAATATTTATCATTTGTCACATCACATGCCTTTGCCCATCGCTCAGTTACAAGTCTTGCCATTTGGTTCTGGACATAAATCTCCGCCTGGCAGAGTGCTTTGGCATGCTGTGGCTAACAATTCCGGGTTTCACATAACAAATGGAGACTATAGTCATTGAGTATGCGGTTTATTCTTTCATCACTGTGAAGGGTTTAAGGGCCATTGGTTTATCCATATTAATGGTGCTAATGAAAATAAAAGTAACAAACTAATAGGCATGGCATGATCAATACATGACCAATGGCTTTCTCAATATCCACTGATGATTGGGGTTTAAGGTTGTTGAACATCCTATGTGTTTGGGTATTGAGTGCTAGAACGTTTCGGGTTGTTTGACTACCTCCCAGGCAAGTACTGAAGGAAATGCTTCATGGATACGACGTCCCAATCATCCCGTTCAATCCTATGAATTCGTTTTTTCAACCCCCATGAAACATATAGTCAACCAACCATTTGCCAACAACTACTAGCGAAAATGAAAATATTGAAAACCACCAAGGTTGTTGTGATTATGTTGTTATCACTTACAAATTGGTTCTTGTATTTGCTACTATCTACTTCATATTGTTACTATGCATTGTTTGTGCAGTTGGTGATTGAATGTTATTAGCACTCAATTTGCTATTTGTCACATATCAGTTGTATCAGTGGTACTATGTACTAGCCAACAATGAATGAAGTGCCATTAATTATACAATTGGCTATCACTGATATTATTTTCTATATAATTGTGATTCGTATCAACTTCGCGTGATACTAATGACCAACTGTTTCTGAGAATCAATGCTACTGAGATCAATGATTCATCATCGTGAATCATTACTACCCAGCAATTGTCATTATCAACTATCAAGCCCACAATCATGAAACCCAGCCTCAAACCTGTAGCCTACAAATCATCTATGCTTGGGACAGCTTGCACGCAGCTAGCCAACGAACATCCAGCAAAACCACCTGTTCCCAGCATAATTAAGAGTAAAAAGCATCAACTAATGATGGTTGATGATGGTATGACGGTGAATATCGAGTTCCCGAAAGGATACCTCTCACGTCAACATGTTCTAAATATCAGCGGTTATTAAAATTATTTATCAGACATTGTCATAGAACTGTTTATCATTGTAAACCTACATCCTATTGCGGCTCACTGTTGATAACAACAATCTGTGAATATTACTGATTGACCACCAAGACTTATATACTCTTGCTATTACCCATGGTTGATAATGGTACTGTAACGATATTTACAATCCACTTGATGATAACAACTAGCTTAAAATGATTGATCGATCGATAGGAACTGTCATGAATTCATCATTACAAATCTTTGCCAATTGCTAATAACGATTGTCAGGTACTACTTCTTGTAAACAATCATCCATTAGCCATCATTACTGGTTGGTGGTTCAACCCCCATGAAAAAATTAGTCAACCAACCATTTGTGAATAATTACTAGGGAAAACAACAAATGCTTCAACCACCAAGCACATTCCTATCCATCACTACGAACTATCATCATTTCTTTCCGAACTATCTATCATTCCGAAGAAACTATCATCCACTAGCTATCATTACTATCCATCCTTCCAAACTAACATCATTTACCAACTAAATCTTTCCGATTCGGTGGACGCCACACCCGCATGCGCCCGCACCGTTGCCAGGACAGTTGCAGGTTTCAGGGCAGAACCACTCCAGGGTCTTGAACCTTGGGTCGTGGTGAATGATGAGTGGCTAAGGATGGCCAAGGCTGATGAATGGCACGGGCAAAATCATGATTTATGGTACAGAGATGATGTTAAAATCTTCAAGAAAGCCATCGAAACGTCCAATCAGGTGTGTTTGGGGCAGTGTTTGAAACAAGCTGAATGGGCCTCAGATGCTAGACTTGATGCCAAGCATACTTCTAGGATGTACCCATCATGTATCACACAAAGTTAATTGTCAGCCTAGCCATCATGATTTGCATCATAAAACGTTGGATACCGCAATCCAAATACGTTCCATTGGCATTTCCTCTTGTTTCCTGGTAATTGTCAACCGACAGCGTGACAACCCAAGGATTCATTGCACAAACCTCCGCTTGGTAATGCTTCAACATGTGCAAAAAGCTGAGGTGCTCAATCCAAGCATGAGCAGTTTACTCCAGCCAACCAGGCACAACTGGTCACAGAATCCTCAGGTCTTTCGATCTCAAGAACCGGATTGAACAAAAAAGAGTGACACGGCAACCCTCCTGCAAGCAATGAGCATTCTGGTGCTCAACATAAAGTGTGGCTCATGAGCATCGCAACGGCTGTGATCTCGCCAGCAGTTGTTGGTCGTTATTCCAGGACGGATCGCTGACAAGACAAAAAGTGTAGGACCAAAACAGTGGTCCTAAGGCAACATCAGGGAGCAAGACAAACAAGTATCTTTTTAGATGATGGCATCACGTGCAACATTTAAATTCGCAACCATGTACATTGGTTGGCGAGTCTGTATACACATGCTGTCACATGTGGGCATATAACTATACTAGTAACAGTTTGAGTTTGTGATACACATTGCACACATATACATGTACCACAAACATGTAGAAACAAAGGGTCTGCACGCCAGCGCATGGACAAAACAACCATGGGATATTGCTACTTCATCGTCTAGCAACTTGCTGGGACAACGGAGTTATCCAGCGGCGCCGTTCCAAGACACTCCCAATCGGTGAATTCCCAACCGTAGCAGTTGCCCCATGTGATATTCCTGGGCGAAGCGGCTTGAAACTCCACTGGTTCTGAGAAACAAATCCAAACAACCATGCGGCTTTTGCGCGCCTTTGTCTATAGCCACGTACCCCAAAGCCATAGCCATTGCAATGGCTTCTCAACCAAAGAGTCTACAGGCTGTTACATACTGTTCGGATGGTATAGATCCACCGCGTGGCCATGGATATCAAAATTATGTACGATTTCAAAGCATGGGGACTCCCGTCATTACCTAAGCACGTGACTAGACAGTGCTTAGACTTATATGGCAAGGGGACAAAACCCTTAGTGCCCCTGGTTCCCCTAGCAGTATAACCATTGTTTTCCCTATTATTGTTGGTTATTAACCGCCACTATTGCGTGGTTAATATCGACCCATAGCCATAGCCATATGCCCGTGTAACCATGACTGTGCCCCCCGGATGCAACATTTGCGGGGCTGCGCCAGGAGTCATGGTGGACAAGTAGTCCCGGAAGCCGCAGCCATAGTCCAACATGGCCTCGACTGCGTCATGATGCTACCCTCCAAACCATTGCAAACGGACATCTTTAAGTAGGGAACTGGGAAAAATCCATTCCTAAAATGACATTTTTTCAGTAGGAACCCAGCAAAATCATAGGGACAAGAATCAGCAATTCATTTGAATGCTTGAAAACAGCTTCCTTTAAAGAAAAATACGTGATGTGCATGTACGACCAAGCGCCAAAGTTGTAGCCAGCTCAATCGTGGGGTCAACCTGCAAATGCTCCCAGGATATCAGAATCTTCAAGCAGCTGGTCGTACAGCACAAGGCTCTACTAGGTCGCTTCTGACAGAAATTTGAGTCTCAGGACATTTTGATTTCAACTAGGCTCAGCTAACCAACTAGGCTCAGCTAACCAACTAGGGTGGCAGCTACTTCTGTTGTTATCTTCCCATGATTCGTGCTTTAGCTGATAGATGTTGGTTAGCACATTTTTTTACTGATCAAGTGCACGCGTGCGAATCACTGCCGTTGATTACTGGTTGATCATGCAGATTTCGGTGGATTACTGGTGGTGAGAGATCAACTGGCTTGGGGATCCAGCCAAGATAATTTCCGGTTCATTGCTAGTGCTTAATCGTTCGGCTATTTTGGACTAATCATTATGCGTAATTACATGGTTTGATTACCATGTATTCGTATCATGAGCATCAGTATTCTAAGTATACGTGCTATATTTTGAATAAACCATCATGACTGTGCAAGCTGATGCCATCGCAGAGCTATATAGGAGGTGCAGAGTCAACAATTCATCATCTCAACATCTGATAACCTGGAAAATCAAAGCAGCAATGAAGTGAGGTTGAGCAATGTAAGCCATATAATACTGTATAGCCAAAAACAAACAATATTGTGATGATTTATATCGGCATGTAACCACTGTACAGCCAGCATTCACCATTCATTGAAAATTGTTTAAACTTTCATACTGACCCCTACCATGGGTACATAACCATGGTTACCATGCTGAATGATAATTGACGATGGTCAATAAGCGTGAATGCCCGCTTAATGATGGCTAACGATTGTCTGAAATGACGGTGAATGATGCTCAATTGATAGTTCATTGATGGTGAGTGATGGTTAACTGATAGCTAACGTTGATTGTAAATGATGGTGGGTCGATAAATGATCTATGATAGGTGATGGTTCATTGATAGTTCCTCGATGGTTAATGATAATTGATGGATAGTTTATTGATGTTTGGTGATGGATAGCTACCAAAAAAAACATCTTGACACCACCAAGCAAATACCAAAACAAGCCACAGGCAAAAGTTGATTGTTGTGAGGGATTGATCCCATCATAGTTACTTCGCTGACCATTCCTCTTGATGGTTCCCCATAGTTCCCTATGGTTCCCTACGATTTCCTACGGTTCTCTACGGCTCAACCTACTGGCAGATCACCCCGAGCCTGTGACAAGTTTCCAGCTACATCTTTCCTGGGCACGGTGACACGCAATGACCGGGCACAAGTTGGTCGCTGAGGTATTGTGTTTAGTTTTGTCAAGCAACAAGTTTGACAAAGTCTCACTATGAAATAACCACATTTGCAACTTCTTACTGCAGCCATAAAGCTGGTGGTTACAACTAAGTTGAAACAGGTCAGCACATACATGAAGACACCGACATGGGGTTTGATAAATGCCGGCCAATGTTAACAATAAATTTCCAAATGTGAATAATGCTTAATAAGTGGGGGTAATAACCAACAGTAATAGAACAAAACACACAACAAAAATAATTATTCCTGACCAACACGTTCAGCATTGCAGTCCACATGAGCTGAATCGGTCAAGAGAAAAAGGAGATCCGACAAAAGGCCAGAACATCAAACAAACACATTTGTCGCAAATGGCGAATACCACGAAGATGATTGGCTTGCACAAACATTTGTCACTGCTGTGGGACAATCAAAGCCATCTCTGGGTTTATTGCACATGGATGGCACATGAACCCCAAACATCCCCGGCGACACGTTGCTGATGGAGGCCTAGGTGCGTCCAAAAAACCCAAGGTGTGAGCCTTCAAAGATTAGGGACGGCACCCTAAAGGATATGCTGAGCCACCGAATTTTCCGAACTTTTGATCTAAAAGGTAGCGTCCCTCAAGTGATTGAACATAACTTCAATGATTGAAGGTTTCAAAGCATCGAACAAGTAAAACAGCGAGTACTTTGAAAGCAATGCTTTCGGCTATCGAAACATTCAAAACATCCGTTTGGCTCAATTGAACATCGGCCGGCGAATAAAACGAGGCAAACTCATTGAACATAGCTATTCTCTGTTTCGATAAAGGCATTCAACACGCATTTGTTTGCTGCTATCCACCCTCAAGATTGAAGGACAGTTTGCTAGCTCTTTGCTATTTCCTCATCGTTTACATGTTTGTCGCTCCAAGTTGGATGTCATTGTACTCCCGTTGGATGGCCCTGCTCCTAGTCATTGACAGGCTGATCGTACTTCTAGCATTCATTCCCAACAAACAAAAGGTTTAAGACCAAGGGATTTCCCCCCTTTTGTAGACGTAGCAAACGTATCGACCACCAAACTCTGCCACAAGGCTTTGCTTCTCGTTCAAACCAAAGATCTCAACCAATAACTCACAAAACTTGCCAGTGCTCTTGCCACTGGTTTGCTTCGTATGATGATCCCAAACAGTACTTCCCTGGCTTCCAAAAAATGTACGGAGAATCCAACCGTTCCTTTCAAAGCCAAACAGTAGTTGTTGAACCATTGTTGATTAGTATCACCTATTATCAGCAACAAAACGCGGTGAAAATCATCCACGCCACCAAAACCAGTTTCAACCTCATCCAATGCTCACCACGGGAATTTTGATCACCTCGCAACTTTGTGCGGTCCATTGTGTGCAGTCGATGGTGTAACTTGGGGAGAGGCGTTTTCGCGTGGGGAGACCCATGATTTGTTGACCCCAAAACCGTGGTGTTTGTTCTGACTCCAACACCCAGAGTTTGAGGTACTTAGATGTGCATCCACTTCCACGTTTGGTCACTGGTCACCAGCCCAAGCTGTATAAAGGCGGCGCAGCTCCTGTGCAAGCTTCTGCGTTTCGGAGTCTGGAAGACTTCTCCACCGCTGACTCAGAAGCCGCATGGTGTCAATGTGAGTGCCCTGGCATTGCCGGCGACAATCATCGTAATTCCTTTGGACAAAGAGATTGTACGCCGACTTTGGTTTGCCTTTCGGCCGTTCTTCGACGACCGGGTCCTCTTCTGGCTCTTCCTCTTCACCTCCGTCTTCTTCCAGCAAGCTGTCCTTCAAAGGCTTCGCTGGTTTCTCGTACTGTACCGCGGAATCCACAACTTCCGCATCAGGCATGGCGCTCTTTGGAGGGGCCTTTCTCTTGCATGGGCCGAGATGTTCCTTACCCTCCTCAATCATGATGAACTTGGAGAGGGATATATGATCATATATGCTACAATTACATAATTACAATCGTTATTAGTTAGAGACATAAGTGCATGTTCAATTACACCGCCGCTAGAAGTAACAAATTGGGTAGCAATCAAACCCTTCGCAACCGCCGGCCACAGGGAACACAAAGTCTGGCAACAACAGAAACACCAATAAGCAAAAACAAAGAACAGGTAACCACAAACACAGAAGCAACCACAACAAGAACCACAGCAGAACAAGAAAAAAAAGATAACCACCATGTTTCCACCCTTCCCTGCCATCGCATCAAGGATCCCCTCAAAGTTCCCCTCAGACTCGGCGAAGGCCTGGGCGATCCGCGGGATCAACCAGGAGAACAGTGTCTCCACTACCCAGATGCTCCATGCATGGTATATTTACAAACATTTACCTATAAAATGACCCAGTTTTGAAGGTAAATATACCATACATGAAGCATCAGGGCTATGGAGGTTTTCGGGAAAAAAAAAGTATTCCAGCGCACCAGAAGCACCAACAACAACATGAATCAACACTTTTGCACAGTCTGGGCTTGTGATCGATTTGCCGGTGAGATGTGATGATGCAGCCATTAAGTGGGTCTCAAGGCAGGGATCCTAAAATCATTCCGAAAATAAGCCATGTCTTGTAGACTAGCCAACACTTGGGGCCCAAGTTTGGGGAGCCAAGTAACTAAGTCAAGCCCTAGATCTCTGTAAGGTCTAGCTGCGTCAGTAGAGGTCCTAGCCGGTCATGGTGTCAATCAATGATCTTTCCCATGATATGAATACGATCACACATGGCAGATACAGCTATAGCTTGTGAAATGGCTGTGGGTCAACATCCTGCACCCCTGGTGAACATCCACAATGGTCCTTGTTGGGATGTTCACTCACCCATTTCTTGGGTGGATGGTTGTTATGACCCAGGTCGCCAAATAAATTATTAACGACCTTGGAACCAGGGGGCCCCACCATCCCGAGCTTTGCTAAGTTGTAGAATACTCAGTTGGATCCTTCTCTTGACTTCGGCGATGCGTTATCTCAACTCGTGGAACCTGGTCACCATGGCATGGCTCACTTCATCGCAACACATTCACAAGAGGGGAGAGGTGTCATACGCTCAATGACTTTCGGTAATCAGCTTTCGTGTTCATGTCATGGTGGATCCAAATTAAGCGTCAAGAAATCTGAGAGAACGGTTCTGGATTTTTGCAAACTGAAAACCAGTCTTTTGGAAACTGAAAAACCACTCCTTTGGAAGCTGAAAAACCATTCCTTTGGAAGCTGAAAACCATTCCTTTGGAAGCTGAACACCGGTCTTTTGGAAGTTGAAAACCAGTCTTTTGGAAACTCAAAAACAATCTTTTGGAAGTTGAAAACCCAGTTTTGTGGTAGCTGACCAGTCTTTTGGAAACTGAAAACCACTTGTTTTGAAAGCTGAGAACCTATCCTTTTTCAAATATAGGAGTAGGTAAAGCGTTTTAGATTAAAATGCTAGAAAAAGCTTGAGACCCATCCTTTCTTACCGTTTTTCAGTATCTTTGCGGGCCCATGGTAAGTCAGTGGATGCACGATCGATCACAGCTGCTGCTCGGTGACTCGTAGGGCATTGACGCGCCCAAGCCAACTGCTCTCGTTGCGCAACTCCTGGTGCACTCGGCTACCGAAAGGATGACAGAACTGCTGGTTGGAACAAAATTTATCACAACCAATGTTGGTAAAAACCAGCAGTTTAACTATTTGTACAACTATATAATATTCAACCATTGAAACAGCAAATCTATATTGGTTAGATTTGTTAATGCTTTGTTTGCAAGCGGCGGCTCGTGATGACAGTTCTTTTGTTGATTGGTCCCTCGAATCAACACTGAAGGGTGATTGTCTTGCTGCTTCCGCTCCCCTAAAGGCCATTCTATGTATATGGCTATGGGCCATGGGTCAATAGTAACCAACAAGAATGGGGGATACACTCCAGCAGACTAACCTGGAAGTAGAAAATCCACTCTTTCTGCTTGTTTTTCCAATAAACATGGTGATTTTCTGCTTCCAGGTTAGTTTGCCAGAGGGTAATGACCCACCAAATCATAGGGAAAACAATGGTTAATGATGGGGCAACCAGGGGTACAGGGTTTCGACCCACTGCCACAGTAGCACTGACTGATAATTGGTTTCAAATCTCGCTGGTTACTCTCCGGAAACTGGTGCCATGATCCATCGCCGCGACCTCCAGTGGTGGCTAGCTATCCCAGTCTTTTATCCACTACTAAGCATCTCATGGACGAAAAAAGACCCCTATGAACCATCTGTTGAACATGTATTGGACCATTTCTTCACAAATTTGCCACTGTGAGCCAAATCATGACCATGATTTCTTGACCACAACAAAAAAATTCTTGAACTAGTATTGTGGTTAATTAACCATGATCCATCCTATCATGAACCCTAATTGAACTCTCCAATTGACGATGGTTATGAACCATTTTTGTTAACCCTATTAACATGATTGTATAATGTTTATGAAATCATTGACGATGAATATGAACTATTTTTGTTAACCCTATAACGTGAAATATTGACGTTATTGTATAATGTCAATGAAATCATGATAAAGACTATCATTGACCCAGGTAGCAGCTCTTAGCCATTCTGAAGCAATGAAACTTGGCCACTGCCCACTCGGCTGCAGCCTCGGCCGTCAGTTCAAAGCACGTAGCACTTTGGCGGTATGCCTCGTTATCCGGGTCTCGGGTAGTCGGGCTGCACGATTGAATGGTGTGGTGCTTGTGGTGTCTTAGCGGTTTGTGGTGAATAAGTGGCGATTTGCTACTGGTTGATTAGCTGGTTCATCATTCTTTTCTAAGGCTTCATCATCCATGATTGTTGATACTTGTGGATTGGCTGGTGAATCATTGTGGTTTCAATTTTTTGTGGTGCTGAATCACAGTCAACATTGGACATAAATATCATAATCAATTGTTTGAAAACGGTCCATTTCTGCAACGATGGTATCCTACGATTAACTTGGTCACCAGGATCACTCAGAATCAGGGTCCTTATCTTTCATCACTGCAGTTTTATGAAATTTTGGGTACCCCAATATCCATTGATACTATCGGAGTATCCATTATCTTTGGGTACCCCAATATTCCAATTTGGGTACCCCAATATCCATTTGGTTATCATTGATAATTACCTACCCTCTGGTAAACTAACATAGCAATCGAAAATCGACCAATCATCAATGGTTTCCAAGCGGGTTTCTCTATAAAACATGGTGATATTCCATTGCTATGTCAGTTTACCAGAGTGTATCTTTCCCCTGGTTTCCCGTCGTTAACCATTGTTTTCCCTATAGGTTTGTTGGTTATTAACCACCATGACATTGGTTGGTTAAGTGCTGGACCCACAGCCATATTTTGTAGATGAATACTATCGTCTTAAATCACCAAGTTGTATACTTTGAGGGCCCTGGAGGCCATGCTGAAGCTTGGTTCACCACTGCGCTCTTCAGAGCGCAGGTTAGTTGGTTAAGCAACGCTTACTTAAGCAGCCAAATATCGACAGAAACCATCTAGATATATCTACATATGGAATATCAGCGGATCTTTTTTCTACGTCTATCTATCTATCTATCCATCCATCCATTCATCCATCTATCCACCCATAGTATCTATAGTCTATCTATCCATCTATCTATCTATCCAACTATCCATCTATCCACCTATCTATCCTGTTATGCTGGCATCCCCAACTGGTTGGCTTCCCTACTTCGCGGCCTTGATCGCCGCCACCCAAGGCCGGCACTCGGTAGCTGTCGGAGCTTCGACACGGTCCCCCTTTGTCGAAAGGACAGCCCTGAGAGACGCATCCCCAAAGAGCAAGCGAGGAAATGAAGAGGGGAACGCATCAAATGAGAGAGAGAGAGATGGTTTTACTTACTGTATAATATTTGATGTGTTCTTCTCTTTTTTGTAAATATATGTAAGTTTATATTAAAAAAGTACATCAAGAATTGAATATATGTACTGTAAATGAAAAAATAAATATATACATATATATATATATATATTTAAGTATTTACACATATTTTACATTATTTAGAGGTAAAATCATCTATGAATACATCAAACATTTCATCTGTCACGAACCTTCAACGGTTATAAAGCAATGTCAATGGTTTTTGGAACCAGCCAATAAGGGACGAGCGAAACCTTCCGAAAAGTATTCGTAGGAAACAATGAAGGTGGTTCATCTCAGGCTATGCAATGGTCAATTGCGGTCTATTCATATTCAAAGCGAGTGGCTAATCTACAGCCTCTATAGCCAATGGTTGATCTATGGTAAGAACGTGGACAAGCAAAATCATTGGTAGCCACTGGTTAATCCATGTTTACAGAGTGGCCCCCCCAGCCTTCAGCGCGCTTATGAGAAAACAGTTTATCATAACTGTAACTACCATGACTTCTACCATGATCAGCATCGTAACTACCAACCAACGTAGCAAAAAACTACGCGTCCAGTAAAACCAACTGTGCTGGGATCGTGTATGATCAACGGGGCTTTCTTGACTACTTGAGTACCCAGAAGTTGCTTTGCTAAGAGTTATGCAAAATGGCCCCGTTACCAGCTGAGGGAACTGTTGGTTGACAACTAACTTGGGTGGGGGGTAACTACCACTTGCAAGAACTTATACATTTTGTTTGCATGTATGTATGTACGTACGTACGTACGTACGTACGTACGTAGGTACGGATGGATGGATGGATGGATGGATGGATGGATGGATGGATGGATGGATGGATGGATGGATGTACCCGTGCATGTGTGTATGTGTGCATCATCTGCAAACAGTGACACTCGCTTTCACATACATGAACACAAACATAGAAACTAAATAAATAAACACATAAACATACAAACGGAACAAATAAATAAACATACATCTCTGGATATGTGTTTTTGACATGTTTATATTGATACATATCATATATATATATATATATCATCACATTCTTGTATAGTGAAAAATACACACATATCAACATGGGTACATACAATTCAATATATTTTGATACAACATGGGAAGCATAGTGGACACACATAATAGATCGATAAATGCACAGACAAATTAAAAGAAAGACAGATAGATGGAGGAACAGAAACAGTAGATAATAGGTAAACAGATAGATAGATAGATAGATAGATAGATTGATGGGTAGATAGATAGATAGATAAACAAATAGATAGATAGATAGATAGATAGATAGATGGATAGATCGATAGATAGGTAGATAGATAGATAGAAAAAAATGGATGGATACATAGACCGATAAGTAGGTATGAATGAAGAGAAGCGAAGAAACAGCCCAAACAGATGGCTATGAGTCAAAACCCTTAGTCCCCCTGGTTCCCATCATTAACCAGCTCGTTTTCCCTATGAAATTGTTGCTAAACATCGATGGTTAAGAGCTTGACCCGTACCCAGATCCGCAAACAAGACCTGCTGGCCCTGGTGGACCGCCCTGGTGCAGCAGCCACCCCGGTCTCCTGGATATTGGCAAATTCTCCGCCCGGGTTGTTGCAGCCACAAGTCTCCTGAGCGGCGAAGGCGGCGCTAACGACTGTTGGGATCCCATGGCTATAGTCATGGTTGAACAGGGTGATATATATATATATATACATATCTATATTTGTATTTATATATATATATATTCAAATAAATAAATAAATATAAATATATATATATATGTATCAAAACATATTTATATATATATATATATAAAAGGGATATTACAATATTCACCAACCAACAGCTGGTTAATGGGGAATGATAAGGGATGATAATCAACAACAGGGAATATACCAATGGATATTATGATTACCAAGTTATGTATATTAATATCTCTATGGTTAAAAACTATCTATGTAAATATAATATATTACAATAGATGTTTATATTGAACAAGTCATATAATTTATAAATTACAATGGTTGAACAAGGTTCGATTTGTACCAGTTATATATGGCTATGGGTCAATATTCACCAACTAATACTAACCAACCAATGGTTGACTAGCTCGTTCAGGATAGTATTACCAAGGGTGATGTAAATAAATATATATATATATGTGTTTTTGCCGTGGGTATTACAATAGATTTTTCATTGAACAAACAATATATACCTATAAATTACAATGGTTGAACAGGGTTAGATTTAAATGGTTTTGACGTTGATGACTAACCATGGTAATACCGTTGAACCAGCTACATACTGTTGCGATCCCTGTGTTATATTCACAATTGGGTATCACTCACAGTTCAACCAATAAGGGGAATCATTCTCACGGTTCGTTATTAGTCATGGTTTACACACACACTTCAACATTCTAAAACAGTCTGGGGTATCATCATCATCATTATTCTAAATTGAACATGACCGGTTCTGTTTTATGATCAAGCATGGTCTTACCAAAAAGACATTCGCGATTGGCCATTACTTCCAGTTGGACGATTCATATTGCGATGGTTGTTGTCAATCCTGGTTGGGTTTGTGACATTTTTTTGCTTTGATATCATGGTTATACAATGGTTGTTTAAACGCTGATTATGTTTAATCACAACCTGGCCATGTATGGTCAATAGCAATGGTTCTTTGTGGTTTGAACTTTTGAGGGGCACATGATCATTTGGTCGTTTGGGAAGCTTGGTATTTAGCCGCAGCTGCAAAAATGACAGGAAATACCAGTACCGACTTCAGGGTGATAAAACATGCGACAATGTGTGAGTGGTACACATCAGAAACCCCAGGCTGCCGCTCATACCATCAACTATCATGACTAATCATCATTCACTGTTGTCAAACGAATTTGATTCTGCTCCACAAAGCCTGTATTTCAGTTTAAAAAAGCTGGCCAACTAACATATTCTCGGGCTACTTTGTTTTTTTTCCATTTAGCCAGTTGCCATCTGTGCTGTTTTGCTGGGGAATCAGCTAGCTTCTAGGATGCGCAAAATTGTGTGCCTCAGAAGTTGGTTGCGGTGGCTGGACAACGTACCACCAAAGGATAGGGTATGCTTGACCAAAACATTAGTATCAAACATGTTCCCTCCAGCCTTAACGTTCGCCCCACCCGACATGATGCCAGCCACCCCCTTGTAGATGGCTGCGGCGGCCCCTTTAGCAGCAGCGGGACCCTTCTCTTGGATGAATGGCAAGCCAGCTGGGTCAACGAGGACGGTGTTGTCATCCGGCGGCTCTACTTCTTTCCCCTTGCTACTGAGGCCCAGAACGCCATAACCCTTCACCTTCAGAACTCGGGAGACTTTCGCCATTGGCAAAACTGGTTGCAGATCCCTGGGAATCGAGAGCCGAAACGGCTCCAGTCATTCCTATCATGTAGCTGATCCACGATATGGCGCGCCACAATTTATCGTGTCAACCCTTCATTGTCAAGCAATATGAACCACTTATAGTCGATCAATGGAACTCAAGGACCAATAATCGATCAATGGTAGATCCATATGGCTGTTCATCTGATTAACCATTTATAGTAATAAACCATCCATTCTTCGGGCTTCCCAACGTTAAAAAATCCCTAGCCCTTCCCGTTGCCCAGCAGATGCCATCGAAGCATCACGAACAGATCAGCCACGGCCGTCCTTCTGCTGCCCGTGGCGCTTAGACACGTTCAAGTTGAAGGGCACGGGCTCTCCTGGCGAACACCACGTGTGGGCGCCACAGATCCGACATCAACCAGCTGGAAGTTTCTCAAGTCATAGGGCTACCCCCTGCTATCATCCAGTTTTTTGACCACTAATAGAAAACGGTTCCCTATTTTGGGGGTTGATAAGTAGTGGTTAATATCTAGTTTACTAACCATCCAGTTTATAAACCAATGATTTTGGGGGTTCCCTATGTTGAACCCCTACATACATGTGCAAAAAGAAATGAGCAGGTAAGCGTGTGCGTATTCTGCAGCAAGTACCCTTGACGTGTGGTCACCTTGATATTGTCATATCTATCTCTACATCAATGTCTATGAATATGGTTTATAAGTATAATGAATATCAATGAATGAATCAATTCATTAACTAATTCATTGATCAACATATACAAAATTATATGCATATGTATGTCCATGCTTATCTTATAATATAATTCAATACATCTACATACATTTGTATTTATCTATCTAAATCTTAATGATATAATGATATATCATTAAACATGTTCCCTCCAGCCTTAACGTTCGCCCCACCCGACATGATGCCAGCCACAGGACACTTGCTGCGACACGATCAATGACTGGATGCAGCCATGACAACTGCCGCCAGCGTGTGAGATGGCTCAAGTCGACCCAGCCACCCGACTGAAAGACACGCTGCACTTTCAGTTCCAAACCCTGCTCAGTCCAAAGGACAGACTGCCATGGACTGGAACTTGCAGTAGATACAACTTGCCGGTGCAGCACAGGACCAGCTTTGCTCTGAGCATTTGACATATGTAAGAATGCTATTGGATGATCAAGATGAACAAAGGTCTCACCCCCGCAAAACTATATATATCATCAGCAAGATCATCAGGGCAGTAATGGGACTCAGATGCTGTTACATGATCAAGAACACCAAAGGTCCCACCCCCGCAAAACTATATATATCATCAGTAAGATCATCAGGGCAGTAATAGGACTCAGATGCTGTTACATGATCAAGAACACCAAAGGTCCCACCCCCGCAAAACTATATTTATATATATATATAGATATATAGTTTTATCATCAGTACGATCATCAGGCATCAGGAAAGTAAGGACATACTAGACATATGTAAGACATATGCAAACTCAGCAATGACTCCGCAGCCCATATGTGCAGGCACAAAACTGAAAGCTGGAAAAGTTGCAAGATGAAACTGGATCGACTGTACTCCAAATTCAAACTTGCTTTAGCATGGAAGAATTACCTGCGGGCCCACGACACGACCTTCACTGAGGAGATCGTCGAAGTGGACACCAGCAGATTCGGAGTTTCCAGGAAGAGCCGAAAGGACCCGCCACGGACACCTCGTGCTACCAATGTTGGCAGGACACTAGTGCTCACTGGCAGATTTGCACGGAAAAATTGGCTGGCCAAGGGACTGCCTCCTCGCAGCGGTAGATCCGCACGGGTGGGCCCGGAAACAAAAGAAGAGGTCACGCCATGCATTACCTCGAAGCTGCGCAAGGGCACTGTGGTTGCTGGAGACGGTGCGAAGGCATGGACAGCGGCAGCAAAGGCAGCCGGCCGCCCTGCACTGTCTGGAGTACAACATGGACGTCGACTCTTCACCCCTGCCTCCAGTGTTGCCCGCGCTGAGGTCGACGGCCCTACTGCAAGATTTCTTGACAAGAAGGCGAAGGCCAAAAGCAAGGCAGTGGCCCGCTACAGAGGTAAATGGACAACAGCGGCAGGGGGCAATGTTGCTTGATCCTTGCTGGGAAGCATCAAGGGAGTGGCCAGACGTACTGGTGCTTTTAGAGGAGGCACACACACGCCAAATCTCTCTGAAAGGAAGGCCGTCCTGGCCCAGTCTTCAGCAGAAATCCTGCACGAGAGTGGCTTCAACAATGTCTTGGCCGCAGCTGCCGCATTTCGCCAAGCATGCTGCGATGGCACCTTCAAACTCAGTCCTGCTCAGGCATTCGCGCCTGAGAATCATGGATGGCTGACGGATCCCACTGTGCCTAGCAGCCTATGAGCTTGCCTACTTCCAGAGCAAGTCCGGGAGGTAAAAAAAAAGACCTCCGCCATGGTTGCTGTCTGCAGCTTGCGACGACAGTGATGATGTTGATGCTGATGATGATGATGATGATGATGACGATGATGAGGACGATGATGATGACGATGATGATGACGATGATGATGATGATGATGATGATGATGATGATGATGACGATGATGATGATGATGATGAGGACGATGATGATGATGGTGATGATGATGATGATGATGATGGTCTTCCCGGGATGCGTGCGGGGCAAACCCTAAGGCTCGGTCGAACATGTTTTTTTGGTCATGTCTTTTGAATAAACAGTATAAAACATTATGTTCATCATCATTCGAAAAAACATGATCAAACATCAGTCGCCAGGTTCCACCATCAAACCATTATCAACCACTTTTAGCCATATTTGACCCCTGTCCGCCATAATTCCATAGTACCTGTTGTTTTCCCATTGTTCTACCAGTGATTCAGCGCCCGTAGCCATTTTCAAAGATTAACTATGGATTTATCATCAATGCTTGTGTGCATAAACAATGATGTGAAAGGAACACAAATTCAATCAACACTATTGAAAGGTCATTGTGAAGAACCCTGGGTTCAGCATTCAATATCGATGGTTAGCCGGCAAATGTCGTTTTTAATCAGTACTCAGCATCACCAACCATTCATTACCGCAACCGCCGCCAATCTACAAGTCGCTGACCACGAATGAACTATTGAATAGCTAAGCTACTAACCAGTAGCTAACCCTTGATTGACGAACCGTCAATGAACAACACCCATCAGAATCGACGCTGTTTTTCCTAGACAATTAGACCAAAAAAAGAACGATTCACCAACCTTGAACCATGTAAATAAACATGATCCAGCAACATGAACTATCAACTAACTACCACTACCTAACCATTGCCAAACCATTAGCTGGGTTATTACTAACTATTACCTAATCATTAACTCACTATTACTACATTACCCTTGAACCATTACCAAACCACTAGCTGCATCTCACTGAATGGACCATCAAATGGCTCATGATCCAGCAGAATCCCACGCAGTTTTTCTTTTCTCCAAGGTGCTGGGCAAAACATCCGCGTGGTGTATCCTTTGCCGCCATCCAGCTCCTTGCTGCCGTTGCGCCGTGAAGGACCATAACCAGGTCATCACCACTGGTAAGCGATGGATAGCAATAGCTTATGGTCGGTTCTAAGGGCAGGAACCAACCCTTATAATAGGCTAATCAGGGGGGTTTAATGGTGTATTCAAAACAGTAATAATGGTTGATGCTTAATAGTAGGGTGGGAAGAGCCAACTGCAATGACTTGTCATGGTACTGATTCGTATGATGTCATGCTCTGCTCGCTAGCGCTGCGTGCAAAGAAAAGGTCACTGCAGTTACTCATGCACCTCTAGTAGCCATCCAGAATAGTTTGAGACATTGATTGTGTGTCAATCTCTTGACCATATATAGTATTGACCTATCTCTTTGTTACTACTGCTTACCAAGCCATAACCATCCATAACCAACAAGAATGGTCATAGGAATATCACTTGCGTTGGCTGAACGTTGGTGACCACGGTTGCCAATGCTCGTAGTATATAGTACAAGGTGGGCCCCCAACCACTTCTAACTTGGTTTAAAACTGACTCAACTTTGGTTAACTACCAGTTGCAGGGGTTATAACCCAACTTAGAACTGCTGGGGGCCCATCTTGTAGCTTGTGACATGGTGAGTCTGCAACCTAAGTTGCCGAACTGAGGGGGGAACCAGCTTGCAACAGTTGGTTGATGGGGTAAGGCCCTCATCCGCGCACACAAAAAAAACTCATCCGCGCACACAAGAAAACACTCATCCGCGCACACCAAAACACACTCATCCGCGCACACCAACAAACACAAGTCCTCATCCATTCACCATTTAGGGTTAACATTGGGGACAGGGGACATGGGGACATGGGGTTTAGGGGGGATGGGGGCATGGGGACATTGGGGACAGGGGACATGGGGACATGGGGCTTAGGGGGGGGCATGGGGATGGGGTGAGGGTTTATTCCCCTTAAAGGTTCCCTGATCTAACACCGTAAGATCTGGTCCCAAACACACTGCAGGCGACGGCTGAGACAGTTGTTTTCCAGAGCGCAGGCTACGCTAAATCTTGAGCCATACCGACAAGGTATGAACAGTCCATGAACAAGTGACAACAGAAGCTACGAAGACATGTT
>VSDK01010210.1:288641-305355 GCA_009767595.1 Symbiodinium kawagutii | reverse complement strand
GAACTTCAACCACAATTTCACCCCCCAAATCAAAAATTTTTTACCCCAAATCAAATCAAATTCTTTAAGGGTTAGTGATAATTCAATGATGGTTGAAACATGGTTAATTATGATGGTGAGTGTTGATAATGGTTTGGGTCGCTAGTGATGCTTGGTGATACGGTAGGTGGTTCATGATGATTAGTGATGGTTAACTAATTCATGATGTAACTAGTGGTTGAAAATGATTTGGTTAACTAGTGGCTGATAATGCTAAGTGATGCTCATGTTTGTCATCGGTTGCTTTATGATGGCTATCACTTCTGCTTATTGATGCTTCATTACTAATGGTAAAATCATGCTCCATTGATCGTTGATGATGGTGACTAACCAATGTCAGGCTGACCATCGCGGGCAAGCTGGCCAGCGCCTATGCATAACTGCGATCACTAGATAACCACATGCAATTCTGCATGGGTCTAAAGTCTACAGGTTGCATTTGTTTTGCAAAACTTCTGTAGGAGGTCAAGATCTCCCTCACCCTTCATCTTTATTCATTGTCCTGGGAGCAGATTATCCGAAATTCATCTTCCTGAACATGTGCAGCCTTCTCCCTCACTCATAATGATTTCCAACGGTGCCCGGGCAGGTCCACAGAAGATACATGGCTTGGACCCACCACCATATTTTTTAATCAGGCGCAATTACTTTCGCTTGAAATACTATGCCAGTATTAGTGTAAATTGCGGTTCTTGTTCTTTCTTCTTATGGCGTGATTCCTGGTTGGTTCCAATCATCCAGCGGCAATACGCCCCCTGGCGCGGCCCGCTGCTACGGGCCAGGTCAGTTCCAAGGAAGGAGCCGGGCAATGTCACATGGGTCCGGGGGACTGAATGGCATTGTTTTTGGAAATCACCCTATCTTGGGCTTACCATCAATTATGGCGGTTTCAACTTGTGGATTTACAGGAAATATGCCACAAAAACCACCACAAATGATTATGAATTATGAATTATAAATGAACCATTTTCCCGGTGATTCAAAAATCATAAACCCGGGAAAATGGTTCATTTATATTTCATAATTCATAATTGTAAACATTTTTCCCGTTAATTTTCTTGTAAACCAAGTGATTCAAAAAGAGTCAATGCAACTGGCTACAGCCTGCGCACAAGATACTGTTGCCCAGGATGAAGGAGAACGGCGAGGATTCGTCACCTTGGGGCAACACATGGCACCTTTCTGCTAGTCCGTTACCCTTACAGAACCTTTACAGCCCCTCTCATAAAAAGGTGGGGGAAAACGAACTCATAATAACTCATATATATGTAGTATGAGACCTTCAGAAAAAAACAAGCTCATATGTACAAATAGTATGAGACCTTCAGCAAGCCTGCTTTCAAACTTCAAAATTGCAGGCAGGGAATTGTGGTGGGACTGATCTAAAGTCACATCTGATTTGAACCTGACACAGCAGTTGAAAGGTTCTCATAGATCAGTACAAGAACGGGTCCGTATGACGACCTAATTAATTCACTGCACGATGTGCAGTAAGTTCGGTGCCATAAACTCAAAGCCCTTTGCAGTAGGGAGCACCATCCTCCTCAACAGGGAAATAATTTCAAATACAATATGAATTTTGGATATTCTCCACAGCAACCTCCGAGTTCGCACACTTCAACACCCTGTGTCTTTAAACGTGGTTGGCCGCAAACACCGTGAACAAATGCATCTGGACCTCCCCCATTCGGCAGAATGGGCGAACACTGCTTACCATCGGAGTGTCCTACAAACATAGGCCTGCCGCCTGGTTGATAATAGTGACCCATCCGCAATTTCTTGAGAGATCTGTTTAAATTAACTTTCTTCACTTCGCGATCCAGAACATTCTTCTCAGGATATCTTATCTGGGTGATTTGTACCCCTTGCTTCTCAGGCTCAATGACCTTGAAAAGCTATTCTTTGGACGCCCCTTTGTCAACAAATGTCTCCCTAAATCTTGGCAAATCGCTTGCGATGGCCGCAAGCCTGAGGCAAGCATTGATCCTCAAATGACTCATATTCTATCTTGCTCTGCGGGTGGTTGACAGTGTTTTCAAGTTCATGGTGAAAATGTCACTTTCACTTTCTGGAAATCTGGAGCCTCCATTGGGCTGCACTTCCAAAAAATGGTGAACATGAGTCATGTCCACGATCCTGGTCGATCAAATCCCAGCTCTTTGGAATACCACCGTGGGCCGAGGGCCCCCTGCGTACCCCTGGCTGTTTCCACAAATGACCCCGCAGGAAGCAGCCGCCGAGCTACTCAGCTGCGCCCATGTCCATGAGCCCCAGGAGGACCAGGAGTTATCTTTCGATTGCTCGGCCATCAGCGCAGCCACCCAGGGGACATGGCATACAACGTGCTGTGCTCCAAGTCCTTTGTTGCAAAGCCGCACTGGACGGCATTGATCTAGTGAAGTTGAACGCGTCAAGGTAGATGAATGCAAAACATGCGGCAGAAATGGATGCAACCGGTCCCTGACAAAAGTTGAGTCTCTGTTGTGAAAGCTAAGTCATCTGACGTGGCGCTTCTAGGTTGGCTTTTCAGGGGCCAAGCCTTCTCTGTGATGTTTGATTGGTTCCTGCAGGCGCAACACGTCCCGACAGGTCACAGGTCGCCAGTGATGACTCATTTGTGATTGATGATGTCCTCCTCAAATCCCCAGCTTGAACGGCCACAAGGCTACTCCGTGGCAAGGGTACTCCGTGGCATTATGATTAAACTTGTCCGCTGTGAAATCCACCGTGGATCTTGCTGCAAGGAACCGCTCATCTTGGACTCATGCTGTGGGCTCAAACAGCTCAATCCAGCATGACATATCAAAGTCAGTCAAGCTGATCGCGGAAAAACACCATCTCGAGAGCAATTACTCGGAACTGTGTTTCTTCACCCAAATGTTCGAAGGGTATCGCACGAACTCGACCTGCTTCCGGAAAGAAATTCACCCAGGTCCCTCACCGCACAAGAAAAGGAGTGGTTGAGCGAATTCTCCAGTGTTCACATCCTCTGGGTGGTGGTTTCGATCCCTTTGAAAAGTATGACTCTCTCTAAGAAAAAATATATACCATGACACGAGGGTCTCCATTTTGTGCGGGGAACTTTGGGTGCAACCTGCCCATGCAAATGGTCATTCTTGCTACGGTCTGCTTCTGGTTTCAGCCTGTCCCACAGTCGTGTTAGAAGGGAGCATACAAAACTTCGAAACCATCAGTGATGGCTTACACATGTTTCTGAACCAAGTATCCCAAAATTCCCGTTCCTCTGCGCTCACTTTTTTCCACTCTTCGACGGTGGTCAAAACCCTCCGTGGCATGTGCAAAACCTTCTCTTGGCATGCGCCATGCCAGCATATCCTTAGGCTTAGGACACCGGCCTTTGCAACACTGGCTGTTAAGAAACCAAACACAACAAAACCACGAGTGGGAGCTTATTTGACAAAAAAAACTTCTGGATTCAAATTGTCCCGAAACACCCAGCTCTTTGAATGAACTGATGATATAAATGACTGTCCTCCAGCAGAAAAACATTGGATTGCAAAGGTTGCTGTCTTGTCTGTTCACCACAGCAGTGTTGCAAGCTACCAGCATCCTAGTGAGACCTTTCAACATTTTCAGCATGCTGGCAGCACCCCAAGACTTCAACACAACACACATTGCTCCCGGTCTAAGAAGAAGGATCAACTCCACCCAATTCAACCAAAAGGCTGAGTTCAGTGGGATCATCACTTCAACATCCTAAAAGTCCTATGGGTCCTATGGGTTGCAAGCACCAGCAGTTGCAGGCACTCCAAACCAGCAACGTGTGCCGCGTGCGACCTGCCTCAGTAAGGGCTAACCCTTCCACTCTTCGCCCGCTTCACGAGGATGGTACCTGCGCCTGTGCAGTCCCACATTGCCACGGGGAACCGAGGGGAACAACTCAGCTAAAATCACCACTGCAATGTGGGCACGTGCCAAAACAGGGTAGCCATTCTCACCCGCCCCCAAAAAATCATATAATATATCATTTTCACTAGGAAACCCTGGGTTCCGGGGGGTTACCACTATTTTGGCACATACCCATGTACAAGGATGGACGTCCTGCGGCAATCATGCACCTGGGATAGTCCATACCTTGAGTTTAGCCCCGCAGGCAGCAGACTTACACTGGATCTAGATGGGTGCAAGTTCGGCTTTGGTTGGGAGGCAGCCCTACTCAAAAATTGATACCTCCCAAAATCACCAGCTTTGGTGATTGAAATGGATCTTTTTGGGGGTTCTGGTGACTGAGCTGCCCAAGTACAGGGGAAGCCTTGACATCACTTCCTGCAGGGCTGGGTAGAACCGACTGCCACGCTTTTTTCACAACGCAACTCATCAAAGCGACCGAGCACCCGCCTGGCTTGATCTCATACTTGTCATGCAGCGTCGCAATCGCAGTCTCTGCCTGCGATTGATTTGAAACCTCTGCGGTGACTCAGGGGTAGTTGTTGTTCCCAGTGATTCACTGAAACAGTTTAAGGGATCTTCTCGGGTTCCTAGACTTGAACTTACCAAGGAAAGCACCCATGCCGTCATGCCCTCGAACATGACCTTAAAGATCCTTATGGCACCAGTGAACCACCTTCAGAAGTGCATCCAATTCACCAGTCTCGGCGCAGTTGATTATTTTCGCTGTGCTAGCAGATTGCCCTGAGGGATATATTTGAAAGGAATGAAGTTCATCTTGGGAACTGCTTCCAGTTTAGCCAATATCTACCTGAAACAGCCAGGTGCTTTCCCCCACAACCATTGGCCTCCCGCACAGCATCAAATATGCACAGGTGAAAGCATGTAATAATCATTCATAACATTCATAACCTCTACTTTTTTCTGGAGGGTAAAAACATGCAAAAATCCCATACCATTTTTCGAGTTTTTTGGGGCCCATGGCCATCAATGCCTGAGGCACCACCAGCCCTCACCTGATCCGTGGATTCGTATTCCACGAAGGCGCAGTTCTGACCGCTCTTGGACCGGCCAGACATAATGAAGGTCTGGAGCAAGGCTGGGGACCACCGGGGGAAGCCCTCCCCAGGAAGCTTCGCTAGGAGAAAAAAGCCATCAATGCTTGCAAGCGATGGCGTCACGAGCTGATCAATTGCCATGAGTTTACTTAAATTTGCTCAATGACACGCTGAAGCGATCTGACAAGTGAAGATCCCAACATGTTACAAGTACCCCGTATTTGCTTCATAGTGCGAAGGTTGTGTCCTGTATCTGAGGCGTACAAAGTTATACAGAAACCTTCTTACCTTGAGTTCACACAAGCTTGTGCTATTGCATGTTCTTCTTGCCAATTGAAGGTGTGAACCCAGAATTTGGCAACAGCTTCTGATCCCGATCAAATCTGGTTGAAAAAGGTCAAGCCATGTCCAAATCACTGAACGGAATATTCATCTTGCAAGCAACCTCTCAAAAAAACAGGCCATAAAGTTTCTTACCAAAAATTGATAAACCGACCAAACTTTTTAGAGTGTTTTTTGGCCACAAGTTGATACTTAGATTATTGACAATCCAAAACAAAACAGGACAAGGCAATCGGCCTTGACCACTGTACCATAACTTCTGAACACCTGGGCGGCTGAAGGCAGTTCGATGGTGTCCACCAGGCTGGTTACACAACTCTCAGTATCCGTGCCCCTTCTGGAAAAGTTTGATCTGTATAGTGCGCGAAATCACCAACATAGAGATCGAACCTCTTAAAATCATCCAACATTTGTCGAACAACCTAGCTGCCCTTCCTGATTAATTGATTGACAAGCTTGCTGGTTCCTGAGTCAAAAGCCTACAGCACCATTACCAAAAACCCTGAAAACTGTGAGAAAGCTTTGCAGCATCACGTGTGAAAGTGTAACATCGCTTAAAGTGGGGAAGTCACCCAAGAGTTTACCAGCAACTGACCATGGTCGTTCGTTGTTAATGGTAGTAACGGCAATGGTTAGGAACAACTAACCATGGTGAACCATTAGCATCTGAAGTTTCGACTAACATTTTGGATGGCGATCCTCACCTGTTTCAGCGTATCAGCGAAGTCGTGCAATGTTAAGCCATGCCACATGCCACTGAGTAGATCAGTGTTGCTAAAAATGATTGTATATCATAGTATAAGGGTGAAGAATGAATGCTTATTGTGATGGGTATGATGATGACGACGATGATTATGATGATGATGATGATGATGATGATGATGATGATGATGATGATGATGATGATGATGATGATGATGATGATGATGATGATGATTACGACAATGACGATGACGATTACGATACCTATGCTGATAACGATGATAATGGTATTCATGACCATGATGAGCATAAAACCTACTACTAGTGATGATAATGATCCCAATGATCCTGATTGTGAGTAAAAGCAATTGCTCACTACCATGCCAACAATAATGGTGATTATGATTCTGATAGGGGTACCGATGTTCATGATATTTCATGATTATGTGCTAATGCTGCAAGCACCAATGATAATGAACATAGTAGGGACAACAAGTGATGAGACTCCTGATTGTAATAATATGATGACGATGCTAGTGATGATCATGCTCAAAATAATCACCAGGAATCATGAAAATGAGAAACATGATGCCATTAACAATAATTAAGTATGTATAACCATGAGTGAACTAATGAGTGGAATGATAATGATAGGAACCAGTGATGCGATGATGAGTTGCGTTTTCAGTTGGGACCCAACTGCTTCACCGTCATGACTTTCTCTTCCACCCGAGTTAGGACATGGATAAGGGGAAAAATGTTTGGAGTCAGCAAGAAAGCTAACCAACCAGACCAACCAGTAACCATCAATTACAACTATCAGCCATTGACCAGCCCTGAACTAGCAACCATGAACCAACCATCTGAGCAACCATCTTCCCACCAGCCCTGTAGGTCCCAGGCATAGTTCAAGGCTTCCTCTGTGATGTCCGTGGGCAGGTTGCCGATAAACAGCTTAGTGCCAGGGCCTCGCGATTCTCGCCATGGGTGCAATCAGTGCCATAGATTGACAATTCGATGCTGGGCCAGTTGTGTCAAATCTATGGCAAACTATCAAACATGTTTAACTACCATAGTTGTGTCAAATCATATGTGTGAAGATTCCGATCATTTAGCTCTTCAGCAACTACCCAACATATTCGATAGTATCTAATATCTAATCATAGTTTTTTTTGCTGATGCAATATTTGGCCAAATGTTGGCACAAATGTATTCACAAGATGGGTGACGTTGTTTTTTCTTCATCCCGCGCCTGGTTCACCACCCTTTCCTCCTTTGGAATGGAAGTCCCAGTCGCCACTGCCGCCCTGTCAGCTGTGCCATCATCCCATTGAACATGGATACATTTTACCCTGAGAAACCATCGGTTGGTGGTTCTCAAAATTGGAAAGCCCAAAAAAGGATGGTTTACTCATGGAATAATGAACATCTTGGATGATTTGGTGGTACCCTCAACTTTTAGAAGCCACCAGTTGAAGATAGCAGTTCCAGTCAATGGAGCGTCCAGTGGCGAGTCTTAGTGTCCTGGCCTGCTCGCAATTCAACCAGCAGCTATCACGCATTGGGCGGCACCATGTATCCATTTTTGTCAACAACTTATCTTCATCCAAACTTTGCAAAACAAATGCCGCCCGGTGGCTAGGTTCACAAGTATTTCACCAGGGTTTATAATCAGGATCCTGCGTTTCTTTTTGTGGGAAACTGACTCATGAAGCATGCTGCCCTTTGCCGTTCCGATTCCATCTACACCTATGGTACGGCTCAAGGTTGCGAACCACCCCAGTTGATTGCTATTGATTTAGTACAGCATCGCCGCTGTCGACACATACCTAATGTGAATGTCATTTGGATCATTTGGATCATTTGGATTGATCAGCACGTTCAAGCGGGATGTTTACCTATACTCACTTTTCGAATCTTTGAATGCTATCGGTGATATTTAGTTTTCAGCTTTTCACCTACAATGTGGTAGACATCGCAATGGAGAATCGCAATCTTTTCAGGAACCCCTGGAAAACCATGCATAGATTGGTGATTATACCACTTTAAGCATTCTTAGTTTGATATGGATTTCCCTGTGACATATGTGGTGTCATTGGTTGGTCGCCTTCTTTCAGTCCCGAGGAAACATCAAACAGCTTCATTAAATAGCCAATCAAGGAGCGCAATCAATAAATCACGATTATCGCAAGAATACATCAACAGCTTTATGCATAATAAGTAAATGATTAACCCACCTAAGTCGATAAAAATAGGTATATCATGTGCAAATCTTGACGTATACTACATATGCAGTAATGGCCTCAACTCCCGATCAAGCGACATAACTTGAACCCTTAACCTCCATCCTGGCCACACACACTGCCGCAAACTGATCGGGTTCCTGGCCTTGCCGCCGCAGCCACCGTAACCACCACAGCCACTGCCACATCCTCCGCCATAGCCACCGCAACCACCACCACCGTAGCCACCACCACCGCCTCCGCAGCCATATCCACCGCCACAACCGCCATCACCGTAGCCTCCCCCATAGCCACCTCCACAACCACCATATCCACCGCCGTAACCGCCGCCACATCCACCACCACCACACCCGCAGCCACCATAGCCGCCACATCCGCCAAAATTCCCCTGGCGAAAAGAGAAGTGGGCAGTGCAACAGTGTATCTAAAGGAAGTGTGGGACAAAAAAACGGTCTGGGCATGTGTCATGAGTACAGATTAATCTCCCTTCAGCAATATCTATTGGCTGCCATGCGGGTTGGAAACTAGACCATGCACATTTCATGATGAAACCGGTCGGTTTTCAAAAGCTTGAATGAGAAACAATCATGGATGCCGGTTTCCAGGCTCAACCCTGTCAAAGCCGGGGTCATGTTGCAGAATTCTTCGCATTGCTAGGAAAATAGCGCGAGCTGCCTGAGATAGGACCGATCTCACAACTGCAAAATATGTACTTTGGCCAAGCAGTTCTGGCAAACAATGGCAAAAGAAACTTCGCAATAAGGAACTGTGTCTGCATGAGGATATCGCTCGTCTCTGATCCTCATCATTCATACCCTTTGGCACAGATCTACATATACACTTTTTTCAGTACAGGTCTGTCTTTGTGTGGGCAAGTGTGCAGCAATGTGGTTTTCTCATGTTGAACCGAGGGAGTTCTTGGCAACTTGCATAGAACTGCAACTTTGCACCACGGGGCGCGGTAATTACTGCACATGGCATGGGACATCACAAGGACCATGGGATGACTTCCTTGGCACAGGTTGATGCAGGATGGGCTGCGACCGGACCGGCAGACCAGGCCTTGCCGTTGCCCCAGCCACCTTTTCCACCATCCTTTCCTGGTCGCGCTTGCACGAGTTGGAGGCGCACCACCCAGCCGGGTGTGGTTCTAATCTCCTACGCCTTCAGCAAGACGGTGCTCGGCAAAACTTCGTCTGGTTAATCTCTCTCTCCATCGCTGGTTAATAGTTGTAAGCATTTGTAAGCCATCCCAAAAATTGCTAGTCAATCACCCAATGATCCCTGCATATTCGGAAGATGAAACATGTTTACAAGCACCAACCAGTCTATCTTCTCTTTGTGCGATGCTGATGCCCCCTCATTCTGAGGCATATTGCTGCCTGATGTTCCATCACAGTAAGTACACCCGTCTGCTTTAAATTTTGTCTGCCAAAAAGATGGGAAATCAACTGGCAAGCAGCGACAAATGTTCCACGCGTTCTCAACAACCAGCTGTGGCCTCTTTGGATGGACTACCATTTGTCTCAGGCACTCATAGTCACTCCAACAGGTTCCCCTTTAAAACGGCTAGGGCAGGATCCCCCGAACCTCCCCACCACCAGCAGCTGGAGTGGCTGCTGTTGTGGAACCTGCAGTTGCACCCGTTGTGCCGCTGGTCTCGCCTCCACCTTTGGTCGACCTTGCCCAGTTGACCTCAGTGGAAGGCCAAGAAGGCCCAGAAGGTCATGAACAGGTTGAGATTGGCGGATCAGTTGGTAAAGTACTGGGTAATACATTTGGTTAAATACATACATTTAATTTAATGAATGGTAATCAATTCATAGACAATCAGCGGAAATGAATTCATAAACAAGTCATTGTAGACAGGTTAGTTGCTGGGGAAGCAAACAATGGTATGCTGGTCAAATAGTTGATGACCATGATAGATAGATGCTTGTTGGTTGACATCAACTCTAGGGAAAAAAACACAACTCCTTGGCCGCTGTCTGATGGATGATTGCCGTGGCGTCAGGCCAAAATAAAGATGTTTTGGAGAGCACGCATATGGATCAACAAGGAGCTTCTTAGACTAACTTATACAGTATCAACCTAGGGTTCGAATATCCTGTTGTTGATTGGATGACTAGTTGACTCAGTGACTTTGTTACTTAATAAACCAAATGACAGTATCCTGAGTCACAGATTTTTCTGTAGATTTCAACAATTTGACAACCCCAAGCTACACTACGAAGTTTGGGCATCACCTTTTGCCAATCCTAAACGGACTGACACCAATCAAGTGGGCGA
This sequence comes from Symbiodinium kawagutii, assembly GCA_009767595.1. NCBI lineage: Eukaryota > Dinophyceae > Suessiales > Symbiodiniaceae > Symbiodinium > Symbiodinium kawagutii. The sequence continues at coordinate 294,773 of VSDK01010210.1, read as the reverse complement.
TCTGACCATCGCACTGCCTACGTAATGGTCTCTGAACCACAAAGCATCCGCGGGGCGATGGGTTTCTTCATCACGTCGAAAGTCCTCATGTCGTGTTTGTTTGATTACAAGACATAGGCAATGACATAGGTGTGATGATAGATACGCATATTGCAAAGTGCAAGTCAAATAGCTTCATCACTTATGAAGACCGCTGTTCACGTCTTTACAGTTGAAGGTCAAATGCTACCTGAAAGGAGTGCCGCTTGGCAATGACTGCTTGAGGGAAGCATCCTCAATTGACAATGACTTTTCATTCCGGCATCCATCATCACTAACTTCCGATTTCTAGACTTGGGGTATTTCTCAGAGTAGGGGACCCTCCAAATCATCTATTGTATATTGATTTATTAACCATGTGTAGTCATAAACTCATAAACCATCCAGTTTGGGATCTCCTATTTTGAGAACCCTCCGGCCCTCGATATGATACTGGGACTAGAAGGTTGTTGTGACCTCAGCGCCCTAGCAGCGGACATCTTTGGCAATGGAAGCGTGAAAGGCGACAGCTGCAGCAAGAGCATCACCACCAGCGGCAAAGGCAACAGCAGGAGCAAGAATGACAGCAGCTGAGCAAACAACAAAAATAAACATGCAAGAACTATCATTCTGCTTGGGAACTGCTAATGAGAAAACCCTACAATGATGACAGTGATGGCAGCAACACATTCGGCCAAGTAGCCTGAATGGGATTCGCGGCATCTTCCCGAATCCTCAGTAACTGGCTGACCCCAACATGTCTCGTGGTGCGACTCATGATGCGTCTTCTTCCATCCGCGGATGAATGTGTACCTCCTGGCCATAGTGAGCTATGGTTGCAATAATAGGTATGTTAAGCAGTTGGACGACTAGTACCATTGATGGTTCATAGCCACATGCCTTTGATCATAGCTCACATGTTTCTCTTGAGCGACGTCCTTTTGACAGTTCTTTTTGTTCGGAACAGCGGTCGTCTGAGTTTGCGACTTGTAGATCTCAGCGGCAGCGGCGAATTGAAGCAAACAACCAGTTCTGGAACTGCAATCTACAAAGGCTCAGTCCACATCACAATGACATTTTCATAATCTCTTTTAAAACTCGAAATGTGTAAAATCATTGGGAATCATCACTGTATAACCATGATTGTGGTCAGTGTGACTCTTTGACAACATGTGCGGTTGATGAGTTGAAAATGTCGAGATGCATGTGTTGCCGGAAAAAAAACCTGCTGTGGGATAACAACTGTCTCATCGACATTCCCATGCTAGAAGCTTTGATGCCAAGGGTGCCACAAATGAACTTTAAAAGAATGATGGGGCCCTGCCGCACGCAGGAGCGAATAACTTCACTTGTCAAGAAAATATACGACCATGTGCCCAGGGTGAATCCATAGAGGCACCCAAAAAACCCAAATGACCGCCTTGCGTTTGTCAGTCTGACAGTTTGGTCCATCCTCAGCTTCTGACATTGTTGAGAACCTGCTACGGCGGCGGCACGCGGATGCTACAGGCAAAGGCAATCTTGAAAACCAACTTAGCAAAGGCTCAATAATATAAAGTTTCATGAAAGTCAGAAACACATAGAATACATAGAAACGCATCATCAATATAGGGAGTGTGGATACATCCGGAGGAAAAACCAACCAATCACGGAAGGGTGGCGGAACAAATGACTAAAGCTGCAGGGACCATCGCCAACCTGAAACCATTCTCAATCAACAAGGGCGGACAGATTACATGTCCTGGGACAAATCACATCATCGTCTTCACCTACGTGGATGTGCACTTGGCGATACAAGTCGGATATTGCCATAGTAGCCCTATAAGGTAGTAAAACTTTATAACCATGGTTCCTGATCAGCTACTAACTGGGGATGCACAACTGTGGCCGTCCTGGACGCTCATTGGACACAGCAGGGACATCATGGGAGGAGCACTCTGACACTGAGAGCCTGGTCGGATGCTATCTTTCCTAGGTGAGCTACTCACATTGGCTGCACTGCCTGGGTGCAGCCTGGCTACTAGTGGTTCAGCTGGGTAAGCCAAGAGTGGGTAAAACCAAAATGATCTTGGCAAGGCTCCTTGATAGCTGAGCTACTCACATTTGATGATAATTTCTTCAAAGAACCCCTAAAAAACGCTTGGAACATGGGCAAAACCACCATGACATGGCATGGTTAGGGGTACCACCATGGTAAATAAATGATGGTTGTACCACCATCACGATCTCACCATGGGATGGTACCCCAACAACCTCAGGTCAGCCAACGCCTGGATGGCCATATCACCGTGTTCCCTGGCTTTGTACGTCACAAATGCCTCAGGTGTGGATCGCTGTGGAACCGAAAAGTGGATCCCTGAAGGCATATGGCTGTGGGTCAAGGATTTAACCAACCAACAATAGCTGGAAAATGGTTAATGATAGGGATTAAAAAAAAAACAACAATAGTAGGGGATATACCAGCTATGTATGGCGGTGGGTCAACACTAACCAACAATAAGGGGGGATAATAACCAACAATAATAGTCGGGAAACAATGGTTAATGATGGGGAACCAGGGGTGCAGGGTTTTGACCCACAGCCATCTGGCAACAAATCACGTCCAAAGGATCATGAAACACAAACATGTTGCAGTGGTTTCTTTGGAAACATCGAAGTCACTTTCACATCCTGCGCCGCCCTCAAGGGCAACTAGGCGCAACTGTCGCAATTCTTTGCAGTATTTGCAGGAATGGTTTTTCGTGGATAATGTTCCAACAACAATACGAGGAACATTCCCATCATATCAGTATCATAAATGGATTAAAATGATGGTAATTAATCCCATCATTAATGATAAATTCCCATCATATTCCCATCATATTCCCGTCATTAATGATGAATTCCCATTATGTAACACCTCTCATTAAGATCGTTATAGCCAGGTATAACCTAGTTATAAGATGGTTATAACCTGGTCATACCCTGGTTTAATGAGAGGTGATACATACCATGGCAGGCTCTCAGAAGATCTCGGGGTCCGCCGTGTTGTGCCAGGTCTCGCCAGGTCTCCGGGCACATGCCTGACCCGAGTTGGATCGATTTCCTGGCGAGGTGCTGCAGGGCCAGTGCCTCCATGAGACTTCACCAGATTTAATTTTCAACGCCTTAGCAGTAGCTGGTTGATAATCATGAGACTTCACCAGTAATCATCAAACCACTAGTCAAATCATCAACTGCTAATAACCACTAGTAGCTGGTTGATAATTAGCAGTTTGAGGATTTGACTAGTGGTTATTAGCAGTTGATAGTGGTTATATAGGGTAATATACCATCACATTTCTAGATCTACTAGATCAACCAAGTTTTCTAATCATCAGTTGGTTCTTTAGAACCAGTTTTTTTTTTAAATCACCAGTAACTGGTTGATAATTAGCTGGTTGATATTTCACAAGCTCCATCAAATTTCACAAATGAGCCCTTGCCAGCATTTTTTAAATCAAAAGGCCTTACCAGGAGTAAATTAGCTGGTTGATAATTAGCAGTTTGATTATTTGACCAGATTCACATCATGAAACCTTTCTTTCAAAAGGCGGTATCATCAACGAAGATGGAGCCATCAATAAACAGTGTAACTTCCCAAATCGTCCCAACAAAACGAAATATACAATCCATAGTCATCCGCCTTGCAAATGATCAGTGATCAACAGCAGCTGAAAGCAATAGAAAGCATTGGTAGTTGGATGATGCCGAGCTGCTTTTCCACAGCCAGTTCATCCCCGTCCATGCCCAGCCATAGAGAACTAACGGATCAAAGACAGTAGCAAGGAATTGACATAGCCTTATAGAGAACCAACATCCAACCAGTGATAGAGAACTATTGCCACGCGCCAGTAGCCACAAGGCCTTCCACCTATGCTTATCAATGACTATCATCCATTCATTAACTATGATGGATAGCTCATAGCCTTTGACCATTGTGGTTATGTTAAGGGTGCATGAATCATTAGTGATCAATAGCCTTTGTCATATATCAGCAGTAGTTGGCTAATAACCACAAACCAGTCACCATCCAAACATTTAGTCATTAGCGATTAATAGCCGTGTGTTGGAATCGAATGGCGATCAAGTCATTAGCGAGATATCAGTAGTGATACATCTAGTGATCAATTCACTACTGCTAATATTAGTAGTATCACTTAATTTGATCACTTGTTGATACTACTACATCTAGTGATGCATCTAGTGATCAATTCACCGTATTAACCAAGCCCTTGTCATTTGGTGCTGGATCCCGAGCCATTTTCAGCAGCTGCTAACATGGCCAGTCAGACGTTCACCGGAGATTACGTGAACATCAATGACTTCGCCATAGGTTTTGAAGACCAGCTCGATCTCCTACCACGCAATGCCAAGGCAAGGCGTAGCATGTTGGATCCAAGCTGAAGTCAAAGAATGCACCGGGCATCAAATGTTGCAGTTGCAAACACGCACACACTGAGATAGACCTGGTTCAAACCAATGGCAAATTCATGCACACTTCTGGGTTGAGTAGCTACAGGTGTACCCTTCGTTGTCCCATAACATCATCTCAACATTCATGCTTGACCGCTGGCTGACGGTTCATGCTTCCGTTGCATTTCCAGACCCCTCGCTGCGACTCCTGGAGTCAAACTGAGGTTTTGTGCAAATAATTCTGAGCCGGGATAAAGCCAAGCTTTTGATTTTTGCGTTGGTATTTCCCGCAAGCTGCCAGACTTCAAAACTCTCCAGCGCCCAAATACTCAAGATGCTTCCACTCATGGTAAAGCACGAATAGAAAAAATATCAAACATGATCCAGCTGAGTCATACGATGAGTCATCGCAGTTGCAGACACATCAGGCTGACTGTACTCGGTTCCAGCTCCAAACTGGAGGTGCACCGAAGCTGAAGGCAAAGTGGACTGCCCCAAAGAATGAAACAACAGCCCCACAGAGTCCTGACAGCCATGGGCTGTTTGAGTATGTTTGGGTTAGTATTGCTTCAAGGCTTAGCTCCCTGAACACCATTTTGAAGCCATAAAAACAAATGGTGAAAGCAATTCCCCTCCTCCTTGGTGATCTCAGGCGGCAGGGAGCCGACAAAGAGTTTGTGCTCCTTGGAGCGGTTGCTGCATGTTGCTGTTGGGTTGGGTTGGCAACCGCGAAGGAGCTTGCAACTGGTCATCTTTCGTCTTCAAAGCCAAGGGTGCCAGAATGATCATCCGGCTTTGGAACTATTTTTTTCCGGCGCCATCAATTCCAGACCCTCTTTGAGGGAGCGCTCACTAACTAGTTAGTAGCCATGGTTAGTAACTACAATAATTAACCTAAGCGGGTTATACCATTGATAAAAGTAGGTTATAACCTGTAGCAGCACAAACAAACTTGGCTGATCCCTGTTTCTAGAACCTCCAGTAGTTGCTGCCAGCAAGCCACAGGACAAACACATGCTATGATTGTAGTTCCCAGGCTCCATTTCAGAAGTGTCTAGATTGACAGGACGTGTTGGATTTCGTCAGTGAATATCTGGAACAATATATCATTAGACTCAGAATTGGAACATTTTTCACTGGATTTTCTTTCTCCATCACCATCCGAAAGGTTCTATCACTGGATTAATTGCTGCCACTCCGGTTTGAGGTCTGATGTTTTCAACTGCGATGGCAACCGAGCCACTGTCATACTGGGAAGTCCTCGGCGGTCACGAGTCTTCAACCTCCCAGAGGCAATGCTGACTTGGTCCGGGTCTCTTGTTCATGGGTGTCCGGCCAACATCAGCTGCCTTTTGTTCAGAGGCAATTGATCGTCACTGGACGCTAAACAAAGCCTTTTTTTGAGCCAACATAGGGTGAAATCGAAGCATTCATGCGCATACGCAGCATATTTTCACAATGTAGTCAATGATCAGGATATTGTGCGGAGATCGGAACTATTTGTAGCAAGAACATGCAAGCAACACTCCAACAAAACTGCCCTGAAACGTTCAATGACATTGCATGCTACTTGAATGAAGCTTTAGTGGCTGACGCGGATGGATGTTTACCAGCCGACCAGCCACCCAACCAAGGCTGCCAAACCTCCTTCCCCCCCCGCGGTTTCAGGACCCTCCCGCC
>VSDK01010210.1:223297-285066 GCA_009767595.1 Symbiodinium kawagutii | reverse complement strand
AACAACCACCACAACAACAACAACCACAACAACAACCACAACAACAACAACCACAACAACCACAACAAACACAACAACCACAACAAACACAACAACCACAACAACAACAACAACAACAACAACAACAACAACAACCGCAGCAAAAAAGAAACAACAATAAGAGCAGCAGCAGCAGCAACAGCAACAACAACAACAACAACAACAAGAACAACAACAACAGCAACAGCAACAAGAACAACAACAACAACAACAACCACAACAACAACAACAACAACAACAACAACAACAGCAACTGCAGCTATCACTGCTGCCACTTACTATTGATACTACTAGTGCTACCGCTAGTGGGACCACTGCTACGACGACGAAAACGACGACTGCTGCTGCTGCTGCTGCTACTACTACTACTACTACTACTACTACTACCACGACTACAACGACTACCACGACTACTACTACTACTACTACTACTACTACTACTACTACTACTACTACTACTACTACTACTACTACTACTACTACTGCTACCACACCTACTATTGACTACGACTACTATTCCTTCTGCTGCTGCTACTGCTACTTCTGTAACTACTACTGCTACTACGGCTACTAGTGCTGCCGGCACTGCTATCAGTGCTACTGCTGCTAATGCTGCAAATGCTATTATTGTTTTGACGACAACTACTAGTGCTACTGCTGCAACAGCAGCAACAAAACACACTGGGGACATCTATCTAAGGGTTACGATGATAGTGATGGTTCATTGATGCTGTTGATGGTTGATATGCTGCTAGCCACTGAGGCTTAATCCTGCTAGTTTCCTTTTCCCGAAGAGTCCATCCAGCCCAGTGAGTCTGGCCTCAGCTCCAATGCCCTCATGGGCATTTCACCACCAGCATGGCTGGCACAACATGGCACAGCATGGCACATTCAGCCCTCCTTGATTCTCAACCCGTCCCTTCTGGTTGTTTTTTTTCATCGCCATCTCTGAAGAGTTCAGCTCCTCTAAACCATTGTCTCGTTGTTTCGCTTCTGTTGGGGCAATTTCAAACCATAAAAGTCATGCATATACTTTGTAGTATTGCAAAAGGAAAGGAAACCAAATGTGTCAAGCAAGCCCCATGCATCTATGAGCCGAAGGCTGTTGTGAGCTGTCAGCAATCAATACGGAGCCACTCTCTTGCCATCGTTGGCCCAGTCCACGTAGATGGGATGCTCACCTGCCGCAACTTGGCCGCCCGCCGTCATGGTGGATGTTCAATGGGGCCGACTGAGTAGGACAACGATAAGCAGTGGGAAATGCCGTCTGGACTAACTCAGCCATTGACAAATACGCTATTTTTCAAATCTGAAATGCAAGTTAGTCAAGGTTGAGTCACATTAAAACTTAAGTAGGCGTTTCAGATTTAAAAGTCTTCATTATGATACAAATAATGTGACAACAAAACGTCCGTGCCATTCAAAAGGCCTATAAAACAACTCCGTTACCCCCCAATAAACCTTGCATTTCTTTGCCAAATCTGCGTTCCCTGAATCATTGAAGCCCATGGATGATTTACCCATACCTATGCATCAATGTTGGCTGCTAGTTCACCCAAAAATGCTGCCACTTAAGGCAAACAACAACGGCTGACCAAGGCCAGTCCAGTTTTGTAGCTATACAAAACGCCTCCCAACTGAACTCCAGGGAATCCTTTTCTCCTACAATTCCCACATGAAAAAACAGCTGAAGCACCGGCACTTCTCCCAATACAAGCGGGAAATGCTCAGCTGCCACGAAGCAACAAGCCTTTTCAAGCCTTCATTCGGCTACATCATAAACCACTAACCAGTTGCATGTTCGCGACCAAATCATTGGAGGAACCGCACCGAACCCGGCCCAGTGAGCCGCGCCATGCACAACGCCGCACTGAACGCAGTGCCTTGTCTGAAGCGATACTTCTGATGTAAGGACTGCACGGCCATCTCCGCCTGGCAGGGGCTTACAATGAAACCGCTACTGGTTCGTGGTTGAACAACCCCTAAAAAATCAGAACCGGGGACGACGGTAGTACGCTTTTTTTGTGCATTTTACTTCAATATTTGTTCATTGAATAATTGATCATGTGCATATTTGATCATTGATATTTCATATTTCTGTATCCACAACTTTGTGGGCATTTGCCAATATATTACAACCTGAAAAAAACCCAAGAAACAAAAAAAACCAAGAAAACCAAAAATACAACTAGACGACGGTTGGCCCGAGAGCGAGAAAGGCAATGTTATAGCAGCCTCCAATATACTAATTCAAAAAGACTAACGTCATGATCCTTGAAATGGATGATGATGATGATGATGATGATGATGCTGCTGATGATGATGATGTCGTTGATGATGTCGTTCATGATGTCGTTGATGATGATGATGATGCTGCTGCTGCTGATGATGATGATGATGATGATGTAGCTGCTGCTGAAGAAAAAGATGAATATGATGAGAATGCTGGCGATATGACAGGGCTGAAAGGAAGAAAATGTTGTGGACGGGTTGTTGGACGCAGGTCCCAGATCGCAAAACGTACCAGGCAAAAACGTACCAAGGCAAAACGCGCCAGAGCAAAACGTACCACAGCAAAATTTACCACTGCAAAACGTACCAAAGCAAAACGTACCACAGCAAAACGTACCAGGCACAAACGCACTAGAGCAAAACGTACCGCAGCAAAACGTACCAAGAGCAAAACGTACCACCGCAAAACGTACCAAGGCCAAACAGACCAGAGCAACACGTACTAACAGCAACATGTACACCGTACCACACAGCAAAACGTACCAGGCACAAACGCACTAGAGCAAAACGTACCGCAGCAAAACGTACCAAGAGCAAAAGGTACGACCGCAAAACGTACCAAGATCAAACCTACCAAAGCCAAACAGACCAGAGCAAAACGTACCAAGAGCAAAACGTACACGGTACCACACAGCAAAACGTACCAGGCACAAACGCACTAGAGCAAAACGTACCGCAGCAAAACGTACCAAGAGCAAAAGGTACGACCGCAAAACGTACCAAGATCAAACCTACCAAAGCCAAACAGACCAGAGCAAAACGTACCAAGAGCAAAACGTACACGGTACCACACAGCAAAACGTACCAGGCACAAACGCACTAGAGCAAAACGTACCGCAGCAAAACGTACCAAGAGCAAAAGGTACGACCGCAAAACGTACCAAGATCAAACCTACCAAAGCCAAACAGACCAGAGCAAAACGTACCAAGAGCAAAACGTACACGGTACCACACAGCAAAACGTACCAGGCACAAACGCACTAGAGCAAAACGTACCGCAGCAAAACGTACCAAGAGCAAAAGGTACGACCGCAAAACGTACCAAGATCAAACCTACCAAAGCCAAACAGACCAGAGCAAAACGTACCAAGAGCAAAACGTACACGGTACCACACAGCAAAACGTACCAGGCACAAACGCACTAGAGCAAAACGTACCGCAGCAAAACGTACCAAGAGCAAAAGGTACGACCGCAAAACGTACCAAGATCAAACCTACCAAAGCCAAACAGACCAGAGCAAAACGTACCAAGAGCAAAACGTACACGGTACCACACAGCAAAACGTACCAGGCACAAACGCACTAGAGCAAAACGTACCGCAGCAAAACGTACCAAGAGCAAAAGGTACGACCCGCCCCGGCCTTAGAGAGAAGAAGAAAGAAGAGCGAGAGAGAGAAAGATCTGCAGATGTCAGCGTTTGAAGATCTAGATCTGCAGACGTCAATTGTGAAGATCTAGATCTGCAGATGTGAGGGTGTGATGATCTAGATCTGCAGATGTGAGGGTGTGATGATCTAGATCTGCAGATGTGAGGGTGTGAAGATCTAGATCTGCAGATGTGAGGGTGTGAAGATCTAGATCTGCAGATGTGAGGGTGTGAAGATCTAGATCTGCAGATGTGAGGGTGTGATGATCTAGATCTGCAGATGTGAGGGTGTGATGATCTAGATCTGCAGATGTGAGGGTGTGAAGATCTAGATCTGCAGATGTGAGGGTGTGAAGATCTAGATCTGCAGATGTGAGGGTGTGAAGATCTAGATCTGCAGATGTGAGGGTGTGAAGATCTAGATCTGCAGATGTGAGGGTGTGAAGATCTAGATCTGCAGATGTGAGGGTGTGAAGATCTAGATCTGCAGATGTGAGGGTGTGAAGATCTAGATCTGCAGATGTGAGGGTGTGAAGATCTAGATCTGCAGATGAAGAGCGAGAGAGAGAAAGATCTGCAGATGTGAGGGTGTGAAGATCTAGATCTGCAGATGTGAGGGTGTGAAGATCTAGATCTGCAGATGTGAGGGTGTGAAGATCTAGATCTGCAGATGTGAAAGTGTGAAGATCTAGATCTGCAGATGTGAAAGTGTGAAGATCTAGATCTGCAGATGTGATGATGTGAAGATCTAGATCTGCAGATGTGATGATGTGGAGATGTTGATGTTGCTGATGTGATGGTGTACAGATGTTGATGTTGCTGATGTGATGATGTACAGATGTTGATATACGGCTGATCTTTTACGAAGAACCCTTCGCAGGCGCTCTCGGGAAAAAAAAACAAAAAAACACAAAAAAACCAAGACTATGAACCCAAGATCCTGTACTACCCATTGGCTTGGTTTTTTTGGTTTTCTTGGTTTTTTTGTTTTTTTTTTGTTTTTTTGGTTTTCTCGAGGTTTTTGCTACTGGCCTAAAACTACCAAAAAGACTTCGAGAAAATCAACAAAAATACCAACCTTATGCCCCAGGCACTCTGGCACTCTACCTGGAGTTTTTGGCCTCTACCAATATATTACAACCTGAACGAAACCAAGAAAACCAAGAAAAGCAAGAAAACCAAAAAAAAAAACACAAGAAAACCAAAAAAACCAAAAAAAACAAAAAAAACAAGAAAACCAAAAAAAACAAAAAAAACAAAAAAATCAAAAAAAACAAAAAAAAACAAAAAAACGAAAAAAAAAAAACAAGACTATGGACCCAAGATCCTGTACTACCCATTGGCTTGGTTTTTTTGTTTTTTTTTGTTTTTTTTGGTTTTCTTGGTTTTTTTGGTTTTTTTGTTTTTTTTGTTTTTTTGGTTTTCTCGAGGTTCTTGCTACTTTTCTAAAACTACCAAAAAGACTTCGAGAAAATCAACAAAAATACCAACCTATTGTCCCAGGCACAGTTGGTTTTTTTGTATTTTTTTGTTTTCTCGAGGTTTCTGTTACTTTTTCTTCCTTGGCCCTCCTCTGTCACCATTTGTCCCCCTAGATCCTCCGAATTTTTATTAATGAGATAGATTTGTGTCTAAATAATTGTTTTGGGAATTTGTTGAATCATAATGTATATATATAAATATATATATATATATATATATTTCATGATTTCGAAATATTACTAATATATCTACATATATATATATATTTATATATATTTCATGATTTCGAAATATTACTAATATATCTATATATGTATATATATATATATATATGTTTTTTTGTATTCTTTATTCAAGTTCTTGATTTCTTTAAATTGTAGTTATTCAATATTGATGACTTATATTCTTATTTTGATATATTACAGGCTAAACATTAATATTACAGGAATAGTTCTTCGAAACAAATGAGGAGAACAAACATCTGTAAGTAAAAATATGGTGTTGACAATATTGCTGCAGAACATTTCTAAATTAGATACAGTATATTTTGATAGGAAAACATGATTTTGATATTATAATAACAACAAATCTCAATTAATTGCTTTAAAATATATAAAACATATTTCTTGAGATAAGCATTGTATACTACTTACACATTGCATATTTTACTAGCACACTCCATTCAACCATGTTCTGTTAAAGGCAACAACAATTAAATTATGCATCGGTTGCAGTACATGTTTGCCAAGATTGTTGTGACGATGTGGTGCAGGTTACATTGAGATTTTCCTTATTTTGGGTTTGAAGAAGACAAACAACAGCAAGTAATATGTTATTTTCTAGACAGGAAGATATATATTCAAAAAACATCTTGTAAGTCTGTAAATATTGAAACTACATCTGGTTTCAATTTCTCAAGAATACTGCAATACCCTATAAATATTAAGTTACTACATCTTATGATTAAGAACAAACACCACTTTAAATTCACAAAATGTTTTCCCATGATTTCAGAACAATATTACCTCCTTACAGTACAAACAAGCATATTGGCTTAGCGGCATGTGTCAACTAACACTTAGATAAAAATAGCAAGCTTTACAACATAGTAAAACTGATCAATTGAATTCCATTGCAGTGACTTCATGGTACAATTCATGATACTTCTAAAAATCTTCATATTTCAGTTTACTTCAATGACATTTTGGGGTTTTGAGGCAAACCTGGAGCAAAGATGAGCAAAGCAAATCACCAAAAAAAGCGTACTACCACAGTCCCCTGCTCTCTAAAAAGAGAGCAGGGGACTGTGGTAGTACACTTTTTTGGTGATTTACTTAAAAAATAGTTAATGGTTAATATAAATAGTTTTTATAATTACTATAGGGTTACAAATAGTTTAAGTCAATAGTTCACAAATAGTTTCAACCCCTATAGTCAACCAACCAGTTGTTAATAATCACTAGTACTAGGGAAAATAACACATGTTTAAAGCCACCAGCCAGACTGCCAACTATAGGTGCATACGCATCGTTATTCATTGAGTAGTTATGCATGTCCATGTAGATATTTATCCGTGAATGAGATGTTGGCCCAAGGCATGCATTCATGGGCATGTTTGCACTGGTGATCGTGGCTCCAGTTTTTTGTCATTGCGGTTCTGGTTCTAGTCAGCGGCCTCCTCCTCCTCCTCCTGCTCCCCCTCCTGGTCTTCCTCATGGTCTTCCTCCTCCTCCTTTTCGTTGTTGTAGGGTTGTTGTTGTGTTTCTGGTTGTGCTTTGGTGGTGGTTGCAATTGATTTTGTTAATCTTGCTTTCGTTTTTGCTGCCACTCGCATTGCTGAGGGTACCTTGACTGTTTTTATTGTTGCCTATTCTTGGTTTGTTTGTGCATTTAGATGCTTCTGTTTGCGTTGTCTGTGCTGATCTCGATGGTGCTACTCGTTTTGTTGCTGGGTGTTCTCACACCTGTTTCTTGTGTTGCACTTAGTCGTTCGTGTTGCTTTGTCTATTTGTTTTACATTATGGGTTCGTCCAAAAAATGTAGCCTCAAAATTGGTGGATTTCTTTTTTAAACTGGTTACATATCATTGCTTTAGGGGTACAGACATGGACATGGACATATGGACAACCCCATATAATTGCTTTGGATATGGCTGCTGCCCTTGAAAGGTGCCTTTCTATTTCCACCAACCACCATCTAAATGACCCATGTCAAGCCTCAGTCAGAACCAATCACATCAAATGTATCATAGAGAAATCAGCTGCCAAAGGCAAATGGCAGTTAGAAATGTTCACAATCCCAATTGCTAGGTGGTAAGCTGTCAAAAAGAAGCGATAAGACCATGAAACCGATGATTTCAGCTGGCTTTCGCATGCTTGCGCCAGCCAGCTGCATCCTAAGCAGCTTGAAACCTCAGCCGCAAGCAGCTGGTTCACACATGAACTTGGGCCTCTTCTTGGGTGTGGAACTCAACCTCGGCGTCCATCTGAACCGTCGGCCAACAACAATCACAGCGGTCACCAGAAGTCATGGGGGCCTCCACTAAACCAAGAAGTTGCCATGTGTTTTTTCATTCAAATGGGTCAAAATGCGTCTTTTTACGAGATAGCGGTTTCACTTTATGATGGAACAATGGCACGACCAGCAATGATTCCATCAATGAAGCGGTTACATAAATGACCACATGATTACATTGGGGTTATCCACAAATGGTGCTACCACCATCCCCGAATAGGTGTTTCTCAAAATAGGGGGCCCCTTGAATCATCCATGAATAATCATTTTTAGTAATTAAACCTAAAATATGGTACACCTAAATCATCCATTAATAGTCATTTATAGTAATAAACCAACCATTTTGGGGTACCCCCCATGGCTTAAGAAACCACCTTAAATGGTCATTATATGCTGAGTGCCCCGGACATAAGCACAGCTTCTGTAGTTCTTCGAGCGTCCACAAATGACGTGAACCTGCCGTTGGTGCTGATTTCGCGCGGCTTGTGATCAGCTGGGGCTGTTTGAAAGAACGAGCGCAGCTCGGAAGTATCCACCAGTGAAAAAAATCCGAAAAAAGTTGGTAATGTTGGTTTCTGATTAGTGTAACCCCCCCTAAAGTAATGAAAATAGATGAAACCAACAGGTAGATACTAATCAGAAACCAACATGAATCTTTGATCAAAGGCGTTAGGAATCTTTGATCAATCGGTTATAAGGGATTGACACATGTCACTAGTTGATGCTCGCTTAGTTGCTCTCTTTGAGTTGGTGCACCGGTTCCAGTGACTTTAGGTCCCCAGGTTGTTCAAAGTGGGATCCACAACAGCCATCTTTGGGGCTGGGAAAAAATGGTGGTATACCCCCTACACCATAGAGAGCGCGATCTCCGACAGCTTTGGATCCGCGCAACTATGAACCATCTTTCATTCCAACAGCTGCAGGTTGCGCCAGAAACTTGGCGATCTTGAAAGTCGATCACAATCCTCCAGTGGTACGTTCAGTTGGCTATTCAATGCTGGTTCTTATTCGCTTAGTTGGGTGCTCACACTGCTATCAGGATCGTAAAAGTTGCAGAAGCTTCCAACATCTTCCAACTGAACAAAGGTGTCCTTCGCACCGGTCAAATCACAACATCCCTGGACCCTTTGGGTGAAATCCGCGCGGTAGATCGGCCGTCCCAAAGCCTTGTCCAACATGCCATACTTCCCAAAGACCTCAGGGCCGCGTCAACCAGCGAAGCATGGCGCAACCGAGAAGATATGCAGCTGCCGTGACGGGTGTGCAAAGTTCAGACTTCGATGAGCGTCCAGATTTTCAGGGCCACACTGCAATGCCATGTCTAGGGACACACTGCCATTGCCCCCATGTCCATACTTATCATGCCGACAAGTGTG
The DNA here is from genome assembly GCA_009767595.1 of Symbiodinium kawagutii. Classification (NCBI taxonomy): domain Eukaryota; class Dinophyceae; order Suessiales; family Symbiodiniaceae; genus Symbiodinium; species Symbiodinium kawagutii. Next base: position 275,996 of record VSDK01010210.1, on the reverse strand, counting down.
GTCGCAACTACGCGCACAGAAGAAAGAAACTCAAACAACATACAAAGCATAATGTGCACATAATATATGAATACAACGGTATGCTTAGGCAACGTTGATGCCATTGCATTCCATTATTTGACTTACTAGCTGGAGAATTTTGGCCACACAAGGGAAATGGTCTCATTCCAAAGGAAAAATTCGTCGGTAGCAAATTGTGTGGAGGGTACCGTTCCTACCATCTGGTTTCACCACTCCCTGTAGCTCTTTAGCTCCCCCTTCAAAGGGATTTAGGGATACCCCTGGCTCCTTAGCTCCCTGAGAATCACCAGCTTGGTTTAGCTTGAAATGGTTACTTTTGGTGGCATTTCCCCTTTAGTAAGAGACCCAGGGGCCCTGCAGTTCATTACTCCGGTCTTTATTTTACCTGGGCTAGAAAACCTAGCCATCCAAAGCCACACCATCCTTCAGCATCATTTCTTCTCGCACAGTTTCAAGTCCAGCACTTTCCAAAGCTGCTAGAGCTGTAAGTTGTGACGTTGGATTGGCTCCCCGACGACAGGCCAATTCAACACTGGCTGATGTGACAGCATTGGGTTCCAGCGTTTGCACTTGGAGAGTTGAAAGTAACTCCAAAACATGGATCCAGCGAGCTGCACTTGCACAAGCTGCCATAGCTGAATTGTAGCTTAAAATGTCCGGCTCGATGAGCGCTCGATCGAATTCCCCAAACAAATGCATGGCTTCTTTCCTCAGTGTTGCAACTTTGAGTGGTGGAAGTGATGGCACAACCTACATGCCGGAACCACTCCCCAGAGATCCGAAAGGCTTTAAACCGAAAGGCTTTAAACATGTGACATCTACAAAAGGAAACTGTATGAAAGTGCCGTCAGTGTTTCAGAGCGACTGCAACTGTCCAGATTTGTCCGAGGTAATTATGGGAAGCACCCCCGGAAGATCCCTGGACGGGCCACAATAATCTCTGACAGTATTGATCCCGGAAACAAACAGGAAAATTTCAAAAACGACCTCGACATAACTCGACTATGCGGACTGAGGTATTGTGCCCAAGGGCTTGGCAATGTGTTGCGCAGCTAAGGGTCCATTGGCTTGATTCATGGCACGCATGGATCGCTGCATTCAAGGTGATCAGATTTGCTGGCACCTCAGGGCTCATGAAAATGGTTCCGCTCACAGGCGAAGAACCTGTCAGCGATTACAAGCCCCAGGATCTCACCCATATGGGTATGGGTCAATATTAACCAACCAATAATGGTGGTTAATAACCAACAAACTATAGGGAAAACAATGGTTAATCATAGGGAACCAGGGGTACAGGGTTTTGACCCACTGCCATATTCACCTTTGAAGACGAGCAATGCTACATGTGGAAGTCAGGATGGGGCCGTCACGGTGCTTCTACAGTTATGCGCAGGCAAGTGACAATCCAAAGGTATCCATAGTATAATTCCTTCGCATCATGGCTATACGTTTTTTGTCGAGAAAAACCCCAGGGCTGCATGATAAATAGTATATCCCTAGTTTATCACGCACTAGGGGGATAAAACCATCAAGGAACCATAGCCATAGATTAAAAGCCATGGCTATACATCAAAGCTATTAAGGCTATTAACCTTGGCTATACAAGCAAGATATAGCATCCATGGCTATATACTTGGTATATACTGATAGTCATGGCTATACATCAATGGCTATAAAAGTTTATGCATGATATACTCAGCAACCATTTAGCTGTTCAACCATTATTGTTGATTGTTATCCCTTATCATCAACCACTACTAGTGGCTATAAACCATCAACCATCAACCAGTCAAGGCCACCTGGGACAACCTCGGCGTTTGCGCCTTCCGCCTTTCCATGGAGTCCATCAGAAACAGTGCGTGCTCCCAGGGAGATGCTGCAAGGACTGGGCTAAAGGTCATGGCATCCACCTCCGGCTGCTGGGTGTGTTTTCAATGGCTGGCGGCTGGTGCTTAAGTAACTCTGTGGGGATTATAAGGGTTAATAATAGGGGTTAATAGGGGATAATCACCAACAATAATGCTTAAATAACTATGTGGGATTTTTTTTTGGCAAGCCAAGGCCAGCGGTTAGCAATAATGTGGGATTTTTTTTTGGCAAGCCAAGGCCAGCCAAGGAGGTTGACAGCGGAACTCACAAGCGATTAAAATGTCGACAGCAAAACTAAATGTGGGCATTATAGTGTTAATCAAAGGGATTAGGGGATAATCACCAACAATAATGGTTAGCCATTATGGAGGGTAAAGATTCATTAGCTGGTTGATGGCTGATACTAGAGGATGAGAACCGACAATATTAAGGTATATGCCAATCATATGATGTTTGGGTATGGTTTCAATCATAGCTGGTTGGTGGTTTTAAGGTGGTAGGCCAGTAGGCCATCGGAATGGCTAATAGGGGATGATCACCAACAACAATGGTCAAACAAATGCTATATGGCTGTTTCTCAAGTCAAAGGGTTACTCAAAGTTATGGATGGTTCATTACTGGCAATGATTCAACAATTGTAGCAGGATGGTTTGGCCCCCCCTATGTTGAGAAACACCTAAATGGCAGCAAAAACAACAAGAATATTGATCAAGTCATTGGGCCTGTCACTTGAGTACTCAAGACTCGTGGCTATGCCAAGCATTGCCTATGGTCATCAGTAGAAGTTAGCATTGAATTTTGGTCAGTTTTGAGCTGTGTTGGGGAGTTGACCAGCTTGGGGGCCAGTAGCTACTGTATATCTCAGTGTTTCTGTCACTGTCACTGCCACTGCTTGTGTAACCCCATGCTGACTATGCTGCCACCAGCTCCTTCAACAGTGACAGTTGCATAACCTTTTTGTTCAAAATCCTGACGCACCGCAGTGCGTCAACACCCGCAAAAGGTTTTGGACAGTGCCTGCCTGAGACTTGGCATCGTCTAGTTCCCACAGCAAGATCAGCGCAGCTTGCCACTGGCCAGCATCTGAACAAGCTGCAATGGCAGCCTGTGCCGCTCTCTCATGTGGTGTTGAAAATTGAAAGGCAATGTGTGGCATTGCTGAACCCTCAAACACACACAAGTATCATGATTGGGCATGCCTGTGTGCCTGCAAATGCAAAAGCTCTCTCTCTTCCTCTCTCTCCCTCCCTCCCTCCCTCCCTCCCTCTTTGTGTATAAATAAATAAGTAAATAAACACACACACAGATATATATATATATATATATATATATTTGCACGTGTGTAAACAAATCTCTTGAAACATGAATATAAATGCGTGCAAACAAAATGAATGAAGATCCAGCATGAGCCAACCATGCTTGATAGCGCACCAATCCCTGCAAATCCCTGCAAATCTCTGCAAGAAAAGTCCTTTCCAGCCGTTGGGTGTGTGTGTGTGTGTGTATGTGCGTGTTGCTATCGTGCTATTGCTTTCAAACCTCAAGAAAGAACATCCCGCATTGGTTTGCCAACCCAGTAGCAGTGCATGGAACAGTGCTGACACCAGCTGATCGCCGTTTCATCTCTGCAACTAGCAGCAAAGCCCTTCGCCACTCCACATGCCGACCGCACATAGCTAGAACATTGGCATAGAGAGTACCGCTGGAATCAGTGCCTCATTCGCGGCATGCGGCATTCCCATTCATTCTCCCTGGTGTGATAATCACAGCCCTATTTTGGCACATACCCAATTCATACGATTGGTAAAAAACCATTGCTTGTTATCTGCATCATGGTTGATAATACACAATCTACGATATCTTGTATGATACGCCATCTATATAATACACTGTCTATGAGATGCATCATTGTTTATAATAAACTATGGTACAATAACTTTTGCTCCTACGGTTCTTAATGCACAACCGATGATATCTGCTCATGATTGCTCGTTTTGAGACGCATTTTCCACCATGGCCATCTGGCAAATCCTTGGGCCAGGTGCGGGTGGCCAAATCCTGCAGCAACGAGTGCATGGCCTGCTGCCACAGTGCTGCCTGGCCGGTGCCGGTCATGGCAACGAGCCCAAACAGTGGACAATCCATTCTTGATTCAGCTGATTTCCCATAGATTTCCCTGCAAAATATGATGAAATTCAGCCATCTGTGTGCTCATCTACCAAAACGATGGTGCATTTTCCGAGTTGGGTTTCGATGGTTTCCTTGCACAGCATGGCATTAGCAACAGCGGCGGACAATTACGGACAACCACCAGTCAGTTGCACAATGCGGAAAATGATCCTCCACAGGCCGGGTGCCCTTGGCCATTGGCCATAACAAATCCACCCTTTCTAGATGCTTAACTGGCTTAACTGTTGGGAATCGCCTCTTTCCAGCTACCTTTGCTTACCAAAAGGTACCATCTTCCCAAGCAAAGATTCGGACGGGCGCCACCTGGGCAAAGGTGCGAAGCATCGCGGTGGCACAGGCTGTATCGATCTCACCTTCCTGGTTCCGTTCAGGTGGCCCACCCCGACCAACAAACCGACCATTCAACCATCAACCACCTAAGCAACCAACAAATCAAATATGTAAATTGACCAATGCGTACTAACCCTGATAAAAAATAACCACAATAATCAGTATCCATAAAATGTCCAGCGTACTTATTGATGATTTCATCAATTTCATCCATACTGTAATTTCAACTTGCGTTCGTTTTTATCGTCCAGCGCCTGGCCTGCAGCTGTTGGATCTCACCCAAGGTGAGGCGCCATTCTCTCACCGACATCGAATGGACCAGCGATGTGCGAAGGATGATGTCACGCTGGAGGTGCCCCAGAGATGCTTCCTAGCACCCCAAGCGCCCAAAAAATGACAGGCACCACTTTCCCACCTTCCAACCGGCTGACTGTGCCCATGCGATTGCTGGCGCAAGCTCAATCTAACCCCCCCAATTGCCTGCTATCAACATTGAGGTGTTCATTTCGTTGGTCTCGATTCGAAACAGCACCCCTGACTCCAAAAGCAAAACTGATCGAATGTTTACAGGCCTGTCAATCCGAGTTGCATGACCAATAATCATCAAGCATCAGCATTTTTCCAAGAACTAGTTGGGTTGAGCCCTTCAGCTATTTTGATGGAACAGCCCAATCGATCAAAGAAAACCACACTGAAAACAGCAAAATGCCCAGCTACTTGGACAACTGCCAAGGACTCTTGCCACTTCTGGGCCAACCCCAGGGCATCGGCTGCAGAACTACATGTAGCAATGTCGTGTTGTATGGTGAGTGCATGCATCCGTTGGAAAAGCTCCAATGCATCCTGCCAGCGAGCTCCTTTTCCAAAGGCGTTGATGGCTGTGTTGTACATGATAAGGTTGGGTTCGGTGGATACATCCAGCAAGTGATGAAGCAAAAGCCGCGCTGATTGCCATGCAGATCCAATCTCGCAAGCTTTCAAAGCTGAACTGAAGGTGATAGCGTTCAAAACCAACCTGATTGGTTCAATTGCACACAAAACCCCGCTGGAACCACTACCGGACATGTGAATCGGAGACTAAGCCTCGTACAGGCGCGAGCTGGAAACACTACGATTCGGAACATGCGAGATTTATGAAGCGGCTTCTCGTGTCAGTTATCATCCTGTAGCAAATGGCGGGAAAAACATGGGCAAACCAAGAAAACCTTGACACAATTGGCCAGCAACTGACTCTTCAATGCTAATCCAAAGATTTGCAATGCACGTGGCCACTGATGACTGCTCTGCGTACAGGCGCTAATGGCCGCATTGTACGCCACCAAGTTCGCTTCCAACGAGTCATCGGACAGTGCACCAAATAAATGGATGGCAAGCTCCCATTGGTCCTTTGTCATCATGGGGTTCCGCTGCACTACCAGACATAGCTGCGTCTAAACGCAGGGGAGCAATGGAGCAACTAATATTGGAACCCAGAGTCATTAAAAAATGTTCTGACCAGCTTTGGGGTGTCCAGGGTTCCACTATGGGTTTATATTGTGGATTGAATATGGTATAGCTCAGTGTTCTGACCATTCCACCTATGGATGTTGCAAGTTACACCGCTAAACCAACAGGGCATCGCTTTGGGGTCCACTGGGCATTCAACTGCTTCTGTCTTTCATCCTTCATTGAATGTGGGGGGGCGGTCGCTGCCCCAGTTGAACCTGAACAACATTCCGCAAAGATTCGAGTGAGAGAGCTGAGCTTCAAACATCTCATGACTTCGGGACATGGTGTCTGCAGATATGTGTGCTCATGTAAAAAACAAAAATCATACATGCACAGTTAGAAATAAATTTGCAAATAGATTTAAATCAATAAATATATATACATACACACCGGCCTTCATGAAAATATCAATGCGTATACAACATCATGGAATGTAGAATGCTCACATGGAAAAAAAACAAAACACCTCGGCAACAAAAACCTGAACATCTACACTGCTGCATGGCAAGCACCATCGAGTTGACATGACGAAACCGCTGCAACAGAGCTAGCCATACCTGTCGCCTCCTGTTGCCACCGCAACGGCATCGTACACAGCACCCAAGCGTCCGCTTTGCTGCACGCAGTCATGGTGGTAACATAGATTACAATGTTTCGCTGCAGCTGTGTGTAGGACATGTCCTCGAACAGCTGCAAAGCCTTCTTCCACTGCCCACCTCGAGGAAAGAAATCAACAGTCAGGCGGTGGTTGGAGGGCCTAAGGATGGGGCCATTGAGGGTGGCTAAGAGTGGTGCGGGGGGTTAAGAGTGGTGAATAATTAAGGAAGGTGGTCATGATTGTTGCTAACTCACCCCCAAATGCCCAACCAATCATTTGGGCATTCAGGCCTGGACCTTTGCACAAACGAAAGTCTTCCACGATGTTGCAGTACTGGGATTTGATTTTGCTAGGGCGTCCAGTGGGTTTCTGGGATGAAGGCATAAATCCGTGTAAATATGGAAATCAATCAAGACATGAAGAGATGCGCATACTCTGCAAACCAGGAACACACAGAACCTCTTTTCAATGACACCCATGGCACTGTGCGCAACAGGTTCGTCACGTACTGCATGGCTCAGAATGATCAACCACCACGATGGGATGCTTGGCCAGTCAAAATCAGCAACAGTCGTATCCATGTGCTGTCTTCTCATGGTAGCTCTGTAGCATAACCCATTACAAATGGTGAACGCCAATCTTTTAGCCATAGTTGTATGAAAAGCCATGGCAAATGACCACATGGGTTGTCAATCACTACCAACCAAAGTATAGTCATCAAACCAAACTTCAAATCAATCATCCACTAGCTTCCATTGTCATTCATTCTGAATTGTAAATCCATACCAGCACCAATTGGTAATCAACAATTCTTAGTAACCATGACCATTATCCAAAGCCGGACCTAGCAGGACTAAACAATGCATGATCATTAATGACCATCTTGAAACCAATATGATCCACTGTCGGCCATTGTTAACTAATATCTAGCCGTTCTCTCAATTCACGAAGTTAGAGCCATTCTTGAGCAACCATTTTATGGCCAACAACTGCCAGGCACGGCGCCAGCAACAACCATTGTCCACCATCGAGTTTTAACTCTTAATCACGATTTATTGAGCATTATCAACTTTTATAACCATTCATTGTATCACTTTTAATCACCAAAACACCGAAATCATAGCAGTTCAACAGCTGGATCTTGCCAATGCACAGCGCCGCACCGCGCCGCGCCGCGCCTCGTTCCAAGGCCCTCAACGTGGCTCCCAGCGTCACCACGTCGGGCTCCAGCTCCAAGTGCTCCAGCGCCGCAAGGGATCGGAGCCACTGCGCGGCCGCCGCCAAGGCGCTGATCAACGAGTTCCAAAGGATCCTCAGCGAGGGCCAGGGGAGTCTCGTTGGGGGATCCACTGGGGGATCTCCTAGGGATCCCCCAGCGGGTATCCCTCAAGGATCGCCTTGGGTTGTCAATTTGTGAGAGTTTTTAGGATTGCCTCCGGTTGTCCTGGGGATCCATAAGAAATTCTGGCTGGAAGGTTGTGCCACAGGGGGATCACAAGCCTTGCTATGCCCATTTATGCTCAGAGTTTGGCGGAGGGATTGGGCAACTATAGGCGAAGATGGCTGGCACAACTGCCCAATCGTTTATAGCATAGCAATTTTGTTGCTGTCTGTGGAGCGACCAAAATAAGAGGCCATTGCTAGCTGCCGGGCCTCCGCACGAATTGTCAAATTTCTGAATGGCCAGGGCAGGTCCGAACCCTCATGATCCCCACTCCCGGTGATTGGCTTCGTTCCCACTTTGCGTGACCAACACTGTGGTCCCATAGCACCCCATTGTGCCAGGCATGCCCCAGCTGTGTCAGGGGCAGGTGGCGGACAATTTGATGGCTCACGTCTTCAAACCCGTCAATGCTCCGAAAACTGCCGGAAATGTGGCACTGCCCCATGTTGTCAAGCACTGTGGTGCGCCATGGTGGAATAATGAGTAGGGCCATGATAATAGCCATTCATTAACTACATACTCTTGATAGTTATTCATAGTGGTGGTTAGTGTACTATGGTGTTCTCTCTCTCTCTCTTGCTTTCGGTGACCAACTTCCACCAACTTGGAATGTGAACCCCGGATGAAGCTAACCCCCTGGTTGATTACTAAGGGTATCCCACAAAAGCACTGGCTTTCCGTTAAAATGGTAACCCCCCAACTAATCAACCTATGGAAATAATGTTTCATTGACCATTGTTGCTGGCCACCCTCCCCTTACAAACCAATGGTTACAACCCTTATTGACCACTCTAATAAGCTCATGGAAATTATTGTCCAGGTTTGATCTCATCAATCACCACTGCTAGGTAGTTTCAACCCCATTGAAAAATATTAGTCAACCAACCAGCTGCTAATAATTCCTGAGAAAAAAATGCGTGAAACATTGTGAAACCACCAACCAAACAACAGTCTGGTACCGAGGATCATGTTCAATTCCACCGTTCTCAGCTGAAGATCTGACAGCAGTGCCAATGCCTCCTTCCAGCGAGCTGTCTGACCACAGGCAGAAATGGCCGCCGCTTGGACAACCTCTCGTTGAAATGGGCCGCTGGCTACAGCACTGCCCAGCAATGCTTCAAACTGTTCACAAATATGATCCTAAACAGTCCGAAACATTTTTTTCGAAGCACGCTAACCAGTGACTAACCATTATGTTACTTACCATATTTATTCTATATAATTCTATAATTGCCAAAGGCTAGCGCTCATGGGCAATTTGGGACTTTCATGATTCATAGGCATGATTCATCTGGGTGCTAGAAAATCTCGCCCTGAGCATACCATCGTTCCACACCTTTCTCAAAGCAAAGGGTGGTAGGTAGTTGCAACAATACGATGCGATGCAAATCGCAAGTTTGAATTCTTGAATAAATCCAACGTCTGCGTCGTTTCAGAGAAAAGCGTGGGTACCCAACTGTACCACCCAGTACCAGGAGGACCATGGACAAAAGGCCACCCATTTGTTCCATTTTTGGATCCCGTGCTTGAATCCGCTTGACACCTGAAACCACCGGGTAAGCAAAGAACATCAATGGTTGGTATACCATCATGCGGTTATGAACCCTTACCCTCTAGTAGATGAACCTGGACACGAAAAATCAGCGTGTTCCATAAGCACCCAACAAAAATTCGAAAATCATCAAAAGCTGCTCGGTTTTCAATTGCCAGCTGAATTTCCCGAGTGTGGCTAGTTAGTAACAAGCACAATTACAAAACCATCCGAGCAACCATCAACTAACAAACATGCATTACAAAAGGGTAACCATGAGCAACTGTAACCATTAATGACCAATACCAATAATTCACTACCCGCTATACACAATTATTAACCATCAAAGGGTAAATGAATTTCCAATAAACATGAAGCAATTCAAAACAAGAAAAAAAACATGACCATCGCTTAGAAAAGGGATCAAGGGATCAGAAAGGGTAACAATTGCCCAACAACAACCATAACCTAACCATCAACTGGATGAAGTTCATCTCACTAAAATTAGTTGATAATAGTTAATTAAATAAAATCCCATCTATAAATTGAATTCCCAAGGGTAGCAATTCCCAACTAAAATTGAAATATTACAACAACCAACTAAAATTGAAATAATCATGGACCATAACAAACAATTGCTCAATCAACTGGATGAAGTTCATCTCACTAAAATTTGATCAATCAGCAAATCAAATCACAAATCTACAAAAATCTAATTCCCAAGGGTAGCAATTGCCCAACAACAACCATAACCACAACCATCAATTCTCATCGATGAGTCGCCACGTTGCGTCGCAGCTTTGCAGCATCCAAGTGGGCCAAGAGCTCCAAGGCCTGCTGCCACTGCGCGCGCTTGGAGCAGGAGCTGATGGCCTTGCCAAAGGCGACCACGTCGTCGGTCATGGTCCGTGGGACCGCGCCATGGCGCCATGGTCGTGGAGCCAAAGGTGCTGCTGGTACGGTACTCCAGGGTGGCTGTGGCCGCTGTAAGGGTTGATGTATGGGTTGTATACTGGTTCATGTCTAGTGAGAAGGAATTATATATGATATCAATATATATATAAATATATATATATATGATTAATAAGGGTTAATGCAACGGTCAATGATAAGGATTCATACCCAAATTACCCAGCAATCCTGGCATATTTAGTTCCATTTGGATGATTTTATAGGTAAACGTAGGTAACTCTGTAGAACATGAACTGAGAAAATATCCAGGACAAGTGCTTGATGTACCATCTTTTATAGTGGCTCCTTGCTCTTTATTCCTGTAAGCCGATGGGTTGAGGAACGAAATGCTTAGGTGAAACCAAGGGATCACACCGCAACGTGCACAGGTCAGGTAAGAACGGGACATGTCTCCCGGCAATTCTTAACAGGACCTTCCATTGACATCTTTGAAGTGGTGGATGACCAGTAGCCAGGCATTATAATCTGCTTAAATTGTGCCATCACATTTGCCATGATGACGTCAATGCCGAGTCCACATCTGTAAGTCTGTAAGAGCAAGAGAGCCTTTCTTCCTCTTGCAAATGCGAGTGTGTTCACTAATGAACCCACTTTTGTCCAAAGTCAGTGGCTAGTGGAAACAATATGTATAACAACGTCTTTCTTTTCCGGCATCGAATGCTTCAGCACCAAACTATTCATAGAAAGGTTACAAACATGCCATCACCGACAATGGACAGTTGGAGGACATGCAAGCAAACAAATCCGCCAAGTCCGCCAAGTTTTGTTGACCTCCGCTTTCAAAGTACATCCAGCCGTTAACCATATTCAGAATCCAGTAGCAAAAGGGCGCAACATTAGTAGCTGAACCTTGTTCTGAATACCCTAGTTTAGTAGGGAGTCTGAACGGATTCGATTAAGTCCACATCATTCACACCATCAAACAACTGCCCAAGGCCAGCGTTTCTTTTGTCAGTGCTCAAGAGGGAACCTGCAGGCTTGCACTGTGCTGAGGCCCCAGCAAAACTCAAGGCCTCTTCATCCGTGTCAGCGGGCAGGTTCCCTACAAACAGTTGTCCTCCTGGCCGGGATGTGCAGTTTTCATTGCAGTATGGTCCTGCTGGTGACATTCGATCCCTACCTACCAACCATCCAATAATAGCTATTATCAATAGGGAAACCAACCAGCTATAGGCCTACACCATGTCTGGACAAAACCACATGACCAGCATTGCTGGATATTGGCAACGCTGCTAGCCACCTGCTGTCATAGCAACCAAAGAGTCCTTCATCATAACTATTAAGGGCATCTTCAGGGACACATCGATCGTCACGAGACATCTTCTATCATCTCCATCATCACATGTCTCATCATCATGTCTTTCCATTTCATGCAAGGCCCACACAATATTTGATAAGGAAACCTGTCAAACCATTCATGCAAGCTACAGGTGGAGAACATCATGTTTGTGCAAAGTTTGACTTGGTGAATCTCTCTCTCTCTATCTCTCCATCGCCATCCCAGAGATTCAGCTAAGGCTGAGGGCTAGCTGTTGTCCCAACCAGACCAAGCCACAATCTAGTTCATATCCGTAAAAATCTCTCAGTTTGATGGGATAAAAACACCCTAAAGCCACAAATAAACCCATAGACCCATCTATCTATCAGTTTGATGGGAAAAAACTAACCCCTGCGTCCCTTCTGCGGCCCCTGCTGGGTGACATGCCAATCCCAAACGCCGGCTGCCTCGCCCTCTGCCGTTCTCCCAGCCCCGTTGCCCTGGCAGCTTCGGAGTTGCCCCTTCTGTGCCAGGAGAAATGATCACGTGATCCTATCCTTGGTGGCTTTTAGATCCCTTGCTAAAAATCTAACTTTTAGTGGCTATATGGCAATCATATCCGAAAAAGCCTGAGAAGCTGAGCTGTAATCCACCCAGTATCCTTTGTCCGGTCACAAGAGATCAGTTGGATACGGGGTTTGTCCATGGCCATGAAGTACCAGCGTGCTGGGTGGTTATCCTACTAACAGTGATCACAGCTCTGGATGGAGGTGCCACTCAATTTGCGGATGCGCCCAGATAGGAGTTTGCTGATCCTTTGGGGGATCTCTTTTTCTCCACCATCGTCAGGTCTCCCTGTCTCAGCCAGGCTGAGGGACGAGATGTCAAGTAATCAGAACCAGAGCGTACCACTCCCGAAGTCATGCTTAACCACCAGCGTTGTTACCACCATGAGCCCATCTGAAAAGGCCCTTGACTGGGCCCTTGACTGGCTGGCGAGTCAGTGTGTGGTGGTGCCAATGGTTCCAACCTGCCTGAGAACCTTCATGTTCCATGAATACACAAGCAGTAAGTTGCAAAACGATTCACAAATGTAAGGCGTTGATGTGCGTTGATGCTGTTTTTTGCACAATGAAGGAGCCTTTCACCAACCTTTCAAGCTGGTTCTGCTTGATGCTTTCAACCCCTGTCACATTGCGAATCAACGAACCATCCCTGAATACAATGGAAAATAAAACATGTTTAACACTACTCAGTAAAGGACTGGTTGAAGGGGCCTTTCAAGCCTGTTGTTTGTCCGGATAGCTGGTTAGCCCTATAGCTGGTTGGCTAGCTTCCCTATGAATAATGGCTATGAACTTGGTTCGGTGCCAACATTTCTGGACAAACCCATTCATCCGAATAAGGGTGGCATTGACCAAAGTTAACCTGCTGTCAACCACTAGTAACCATTGCTCACCATTAACCATTGTGCGTTACTATGCATTGGACATGAGGTTAATAGTGGTGAGTCACCCCATAACCAATCAACCACTATTCGCCATTAGCCATTTTCTTAAGAATTAACTACTATTAACCACTATTGATCATTATATCAAGCATTACCAACCTCTATTGATCATACTTTTGAAACCATGGAATCCCCAGCCGATGTTGCAACAACCGCTGTTGCAACCCTGGTCCAGCCCTGCGGCACGAAAAGCGACCTCCTCCATGTCGGTGCCAATCTGAGTCGTTGCTGCATGGCCCATGGTGATAGTGGTCGAAGATTAACAATGATCGGTGATGACTATAGTTAATGATGGGTAGTAGTGATAGTGATAGTGATAAAGTGCGTGAACTATCAACAGTTAATTAATGATGACTAAAAATGGTTAGACTGGTTGATGATTCTTAATTAGCAATTATTCCGAGGAACATGGGTGGTCGTGGTCTAATCCAGGATCCGCAGAATCCAAGGCAATGGCATACCACCTTTAAAACCGACACAGCAGTGGTGCACAACTGACTGACCGTGGTTGCAAGAAGTGCTTGTCAAATTGTTTTTATTGCAAACTGACAGTGAGCTTCCTCGCCCAACGGGCATAGAGGTTCTGAAAGAATGTGTTTACATGATGACTTGGCAGGATAAAGAACACATCTTAGGTGGCCAATCTTGACGAGAGCCACTACTATCCAATACATAGCCGTTATGAATTATGAACCGCTGATTTCTATCTCTAACAGCAGGGATGCCAAATAAAAATCTTTAACCATTGTTTTCCCTATTGTTACTAGTTGTCATGGTTATAACCCCACAAAGCCATAGATAGTGTCACCAGCTGGAGTTCATCAACCATAGCTATCGACGCCGCCGCTTCTGGGACGCCGGCTGCCCATCCAAGCGCTGCCCCAGTCCTGGCCCATAGAAACGCTGCCAGGGAACGAAATGAAACTGGTAGAACTGCTGGGTGGTACTAACCAATTCTGGTTGGTGGTTGAACCATGACTATTAGTAATAACCATTACTAAGCTGGCAAAATAGTGATATATAACTAACCATTAATCATTATTAGCCACTATTACCATATATTACCATTATTGATAATAACCATTACTATGAGTAATGGCAAAACAATGGTTATATATGGTTATAGTGGTTGATAATGATCATTCTCTGGTTGGTGGTGCTCACCACCCCGTCATGAAACATATGCTTGTCAACCAATCATTTGTTAAGGATTACTAGGGAAAATAAGAAATGTTTGAAACCACCCACCAGAGTTGTTACTAGGGAAAACTGCTTGGTGGTTACCATAACCCATATCCTGGTGGTTTCTACCCCATCCATTCATATCCATGCCAAGTGTTAGGGAAGATTTGCTCCAGCTGGGAGTATAACAACCACCCTGGGGATACCCAGCCTAGCTATACAAGGGACGTGTAGGATGGTGAAACAGCCTAGATGCAGGGGACAAAATGAAACCACCAACCAACAGAATCAATTGCACATCATGGTGGAGGTTAAGTAATTGCTAACAACCAGCCAGCTTGAAATGGGCGTAATCAAACAAATCATCAGATCTCATTCGATCTAGCCTTTTCAACATCCACCAACCAAAGACGTAACGGAGACTGATGTGGGTCTCTCCTTGTTCAGGGGAAAGCCGAAAAAAACTGGGGGCCATATCGACATCCTTGCTCACACTTGGGTCACCAGCACTATTGTGTTTTTTTTTTTTTTTTGGGGGGGGAGTCACATGCACAAGCACAAGCAAACACATGTTGCAATGACACATGGTTGTGCTGTGATCTTAGTTACATGTGATCAACGGATGGACATGTGATGATGGAAATGTGGTGTGTTTACATATGCCTTATCATCTGGGGAAGGATCAGTTGCTGAATTGGACAACATCCACAACTTGATGAAGAGCGTGTGACAACCAGCATCACTTAGTTGCAACCACGCGTGGCCACTCCCTAGCCGACACTCGCTTAGCCTTTCGGACAGTCTATGGATCAAAGCTATGGACCCACTTGAATGCAGTCACGCATGCCCTTTAGACAAGTTTCTGTAGCGCGTAGATATGGTCAGGTAAGTGGTAATGTAAAAACATAGTAAGGCAAACTTCTGCTAGTGGTGAAGCTTCAAGTGCCCTTGGTTTTGTCACTTTTCCCACTTGCTGATGTGCCCTTCGTATGGCCCATGAAATCGGCAAATATTTCATGAAGGTATCAAACTTGCTACACCCCAGCAACCATCAACAAGTTTTCTTGGATTCTCAAGTGACAACAATCAAGCATCACAGTCACGCGCACACCCAAATGTAAGGATGCTCAAAGTATGGGCTACAATGATAACAAATCATCAAACACTAAATGCACGTCAAATAACGCAAGCAAAAATGCATAGATTTAACCAAATAGCATTAAATACACAAGTATTGATGATGTTGAACAATAAGTAAATGATTAGTAATTGATTTTGATATCAAATACATAGATATTGATAATATTAAATCTCCACTCACATGATTTTAAGCGCACCCATGCCACATGCTGCCACATCTCATGCGCCGCTTCCAGGCCTCGGCCACTCCACCTGGGACCTTGCCGCCTTCCTTTCCTGCACCCTTTCCTGGTCAGGAGATGGTAGGAGGAACGGTGACCGGTAGTGATGGTGAGTACTTGCAGCGGCTGAATCTGTCGCTATGTAGTGGCTGAAGATGGTACATGATGATTATGATAGTGACTATGGCTATGGTACATGGTTATTTTGATAGTGACTATGGTACATGATTATCATGATATTGGCTAAGTACTTGTCGAAACATAATGCTTTGCGACAATACTGGAACAAATCACAAGGAATCGTTGAACACACATAGCAATGATGGTGGTAATGGTAAATCATGCTTGGTAATGATGGCAAGTGCGGATGTTTAGTCGTAGTGAGGAAAGGGAAATAAGAGTGCAAACAGACCTACCACATAGTAATGGTCTAAGTAAATGGTAACATGTAGGCAAATATATTGTAGAAACTAACAGTGGTAGTCAAAATAATGACTAAACAACAGTTTACACATGTTGAGGTCAACACATTTCTAGAACGCGAATACCGTACCTTCAAAAAACACAACCAAAACAGAAAGAAAGAAAACAAAAGGAAAGAAACAAACAAAGAAAGAAAACATAAAATAAAAGCAAAAACAAGGAGAGAGAGAGAGAGAGAAAAGGGTGGGAAAAGGGCGTCTGACCAGCTGTGTTGACATATGGTGGGTGTCAATTTTCATTGCCGCCAGCCACATTACCGGTGAGAAGGCACCAATGTCACATCAATTCTGATCTTGTACGGCTCATCCTGCAACAGGTAGCGACTGCTGTGTCCAACCACACATAGCGCAACGGGCGGAAACAGCCGGTCCTGCTCCCTTGCGTTGCCGGTCATTGGCCCACTCCACCTGCCAAGGATGCCGGAAGCTCATGCCACCTAGGGTAAGCCTACTACCATTTGGTGGTTTCTCAAAATAGAGGACCCCCCCAAATGATCCAATATTAAGCATTATAATAGATCATAATTAATCATTAGTAATAAACCACGCATCTTTGGGGATACCATTTTTGAGAAACCGCCAAGGATCCTTATGCAGTTCCAGTTGTCACTGCTGAGAGTTGAATGAATTTGACTAGCCGTCCATATTGATATTGCTGAAGCAACCAGTGATTTTATGTGGCCTTGTGCTCCCTCTGATGCCGTTCTGGCGCTGAAATATGCCCACGAAAATGCCAGAGTTAGACTGGTTCCACATATCGATGGGCAGCCGGCATATAGCTAACACAGAACTCTGATCAAACCAGACCATCTTTCTCAACATGATGCACCCGGCAACATTTACTGCTTTGTGGGTGATATCTTCTGATTGGAGCAAAAATAGCATTGCAGTACTGAATCAAGTACTTGATGCTTCTGATAACCTGGTGCACTTCTCACATTGTTTTTGGTGGCGTTAGATCCACATTGATAGTCCACCCATTTGGAAAATAGATCACCAGTTGTTTCAGGTAAATCGAGGGCGGTTTATTATTAGTATGAACCTACCATCACTGCTTCATATTGCCCCATTGGTAGTGAACATGATGCCCACCTGCAGACGAATGCACGCCACTCAACGCCTTTGAGAACTAACTCGTTACGACTCGGAGAAGGTGAAACTTCATGCATCGCTGCAGTTTTGCAAGCGCGCGTGCTGACGTGGCATCAGCCAAGCGGATCAAATTGAAAAGGTTGTCACGATTGATCAAGCGTTACTGAGCTGTACCATACGGTTTACATACGCTAATTTAGCGCCGCTAACCACATTTCGATTGGTTAGCGATTATTTAAGGAAAGAATCTGTTACCACATGATTTTCGGGTTCTGAGCTGTAACCACCGATTGGTTGATACTCAAGTGCTGTAGGACCTTGAGCACATGGCAGCACTGGCATCATTTCATCCATCATGGGGTATGCAGCTTCCAGGGTAAACCATCTGTTGCGACCGCTGCTTTCTGGCCGAATCTGGCTGTTCAATCCGTCAAGCCAATCACAAAAGGGGTATAACCAACAGTGATGGATGATGATGATGATGATGATGATGATGATGATGATGATGATGATGATGATGAAGTGGTGACGATGATGACGACCATGTTTTTCTTGCTGTCCACAATCGAAGACCAATGGGAAGGCAATTGAATTGGATCCTCCCATGTGATAAATCAATCACTATCAATCCCACTACGCACTGAGTCTATTCCAGCATTTTCTCTAGTTGCACACTTCCATTGAGGGTGTATGTTGCTACTCGTGGCAGAAAAACGTCCAAACTGGCCCATGGCAAATTGATGTTCAGCCTCCAACCCTTTCGTTCCCCTGAGCAGGCTGTGGGTACAATGGCCATGACTTCCATTACTGCAGCTGCCAACCCCCAAATAGATCAGCTAGCGGGTGCACGTGACGCGGTCAGTACTCACCTTCCACAAACCTGGTCGCGCCGAGTTGAAGAAACCAAAATTGCCAGGGGCGCTCGATCTCACGGTGAATGGCTTGGGGGTACTTTCCAGAACTTACTTATTTGTCATGAACCACCCGAATGGCTATGGGTCAATATCAACCAATAATGGGGGATAATAACCAACAATGATAGGGAAAACAGTGGTTCATGATGGGAAAGCAGGGGTACAGGGTTTTGACCCATACCCAAATCTTGCCAAGTGCAAATCCACACTGGTGCTGCACAAGTTATCAAGTTCCTAGTCTGTTGGCAGGACTCAAAACCAATAGTGTCCTGATTAAGCATAGTGGAGCTAACCGAACATCAAGAAAACTGTTGGATCATGTTGATCATGTTGGGTCCCTACATCTTTTCTTGAAAGCGGGACTGCTGAATCAACACAAACCATGTCAACTATTGTCGCTTACTGATTTTTTTGATCATTTAGCAAGTAGCAGGCGGGCCTCGCTCACAGACTGCCTCAAAGTCAAAAAATCATTATTTAGCAAAGCTGTTTCATCAACACCCGAAATGTGCAAAAATGTTTCCTTCCTTCTTGTTTCCACAAGCTTCATTGCATCATCTTGCATCTGTATTTCGCATTTTGATGCCATTTGTTAGCTGTTATTCAGAAGGTGATCTCTCACATTTGAAGATAGCAAAATGAAATTACCATCAACATGATGATGATGATGATGATGATGATGATGGTGATGATGGTTATGATTATGATGATGATGATCATCATCATCATCAACCATCACTGCCCGTTCAAGCCCCACGTTTTTCTTCTAAACTAATTCCAGTCCACACCATTCACCACCATTCACCACCATTCACCACCATTCACCACCATTCACCACCATTCACCACCATTCACCATCATTCACCATCATTCACCACCATTCACCACCATTCACCACCATTCACCACCATTCACCACCATTCACCACCATTCACCATCATTCACCATCATTCACCACCATTCACCACCATTCACCACCATTCACCACCATTCACCACCATTCACCACCATTCACCATCATTCACCATCATTCACCATCATTCACCACCATTCACCACCATTCACCATCATTCACCATCATTCACCACCATTCACCACCATTCACCACCATTCACCACCATTCACCACCATTCACCATCATTCACCATCATTCACCATCATTCACCATTAAAACCATCCATTCTGCCATTCTCATCACCTTCCCAGGGCTTCCCAGGATCCCATGGCTCAGCTGGGCACCCAATGGGCCCGTAGTCCACGTGTTTGTCCAAAGATGGACCGCCACCACTGACCTGGCAGGAGCTTCGCCTAGTAGTACTGGCTAATACTAGGGGACAATAAGATATGATAACCAACAGTTAGTAGTGGTTAAAAGAACAGGATCAATAGGGAAACTGCCAGTTTGGGTACGCCATTGATGGACAAGCCCTGAAACATACATACTCAAATCATTTCAAAAACCGCCAGTTCATTGTCATGATTCACAGGGAAACCGCACCCGGGACTTGGGAGTGCACACTGTTCGGACAAACTCAAAGAGAATGAAACATTGAAGTTCATGATGCTAATGATGATGTTTGACGATGGATGGACTACGAGGAACAGCAGAATCGAAGACGTAACAATTCTGCCAGTTCGGAGAAGTTGAGCTGTGAAGCTTTGGGCATCTATTGCATCCCAGCCACAGCACAACATGGCAGCAGGACCCAAGCCAAGTTCACCAGCACTTTGGAGGATTGCAGGCCAGTTCCTACCTGATTGACGAGTGCAGTGGGCTTCCCTGGGGAAATGCAACAAATATCATCAAGTGTACTTAGGGAACCAGTTATGAATGCAGTCATGTTAAACCACCTGTTCAACTCTCACCCTTGGAAAAATGAACCGCTGGTAGCGATCCAACTGTAGCAGTGTAGCTCATCTCGGGTGGTAGCCATTGGAGTGGAGCTTGATCTACCTTTTAGGTTCACAAACCGAACAATCTCCGGCGCACATGCTTGCAGCTTTCCAAGTGCAATTAGCAAAGCCCAATGCTGGAATGAGGGCGGGCATCCCCGAGTCACAATCTAATGCAATGTACCCCAATACTCCGCATTTGGTATATCTACCTACATGTACCCGTGCAACGACAATCAGATTTAAGTATAGATGCTATATATGGAGTATCTGGGTGCTTACCTGGTTTGTCCCTGGTCTTATCCCTTGCCGATGTGAAGAACTAAGGCGGGAATCGCACGTTTTCATTTCTCCAGTCAACGGGCTTTTGCTTCAAATCGAGTAAAAAATAGACACCAGCCAGTGACAATCGTTTCACGGATTTTGTTCTTTGCCTGTAGCGGCAACCACTTGACTTGTTTACTAGTGAAAGCCAGGAAGACACGAGAAACATCAGCTTTCATACAAACTATATGCTCCATGCTGAGATGAACTTGTGCATATGCATGCGCACATCTAAAAATCACTCTACGCATGACTGCATTGTATGATCAAATGCATTTGTAGTCAAAAACATATGCGCACAAACAAGTATGTAATTGCATGTCACCCAAAAAAATAGATACATTTCTCAAATTTCTCTCCCTCTTTTTTATCTCTCTTTATCCCTCTTTCTCCCTCTACTGTATCCCTCTCTCTCTCTCTCTTTCCCTTTCTCCAAAATGCATGCTCTTGACATAACTGTCCTCAGGGATCTACTGCCACCCTGAGGTTACACGGCAAGGCACCATCTGATACCTCAAGCCAGGCCCATTGACCAACGTATCATGGGAGATCTGGAACCTCTCCTGCAGCTTGGAAGGCAGCTCAGGAAACCAATCCTCCAAATGACGCACGTATGGTTAGTTGTAACCTATGTGTGAAACCCAGGTGCCCAAGTGTCCCTCAAAGAATGAAACTGGCGCCAAATCGACTGTTCAGTCACAACTGGCATCACGATAATTCTGTCTGCACATGCTTAAATCAGGTTGACCATGTGGAAATTATTGTAAGTTACGGCCTCATTGGCTCGCTTTTTTCTG
This sequence comes from Symbiodinium kawagutii, assembly GCA_009767595.1. NCBI lineage: Eukaryota > Dinophyceae > Suessiales > Symbiodiniaceae > Symbiodinium > Symbiodinium kawagutii. The sequence goes on along the minus strand of VSDK01010210.1, from coordinate 254,740 downwards.
AAGCTCCAGGCCTATGTCGATTCTGTAGCTTCAAATCCTGGTTGTATTCGATTCCCCTTGTGACCAGCCATTGGCCCACTGCCTACCGACTGTCGAAACAACGTATCGTTGCCAGGGACAAGTGGTGCTTGTGTGGTGGGTCAGCAGGGCCCATATAAAGTTGAACACATCCGGCCCGAGGGTAGCAAAACATAGAAAGGTATAGGAACGTCGCGTTGAACTTTCACTGAGACATTGCAAAAAAAACATCCATGGTTTCTACAAATCCAAAAAGGTTCCTACAAATCCAAAAAGCAATAGACAAACACGACTCAAGCTGTAGCCGTGATCCATGTCGTGTAATCATCAAAACTGATGGATGGCTTCAAGCCATATGAACAACATGAGTCAACCCACCAACCATTTGGAGAAAACACTGGGAAAAATACCAAATGTCAATCAAACATAATCAAAGCACCAACCAGAAAAGTATAGATCAACCATGATCAAGCTATCCAAGATCAATACACATGGATCATATGGAGCCTATCCAAGATCGATACCCATGGATGTTCCCAATCGTCCCTGCCCTCTGCCTTGGTCAAATACTCGTTCTTAAAGATGCAGCTGAGCTCGCAGGTGACCACCAGGTCCACCCGGTGCAGCTGGATCTCCAAGCCCAGGTCGAATTCCATCTGCCAGCAGCGGGCCCATCCAGCTCCACAACCCATGGCAGGTTATGATTACCGTTGCCAACGACATGGTTGGTGACCTGTTTGATGTCAACCAGTAGTAGCTGGGCACTAACCCCTCATTTGCAGCTTTAGAACCATCAGCAACCCATCATCAATCACGAACTGGTTGACGATTAATGCAAACATAACGCTTTCTCAAAACAATGCATCCCCCAAAAAAATGCTTCATGCACAAATGGATGGATGATAACTATAGGGATGATAACTATATACATATGGCAAATCATGGATGATACCTAGGCTTGGTGGCTTGTAGATCCCTAGCTAAAAATATATTTTTAGTGATTATATGGTAAATCAATCATATCCCCAAAACACTAAAAACCTAAGTTAGTGGGTATAAGCCATCCAGTAGGGGTTCCCCTGAGAAACACCTGGCTGCTGCTTCCCCCCGGGTGCCCTGCCACCGCCCCCCGTGGCGCCTTGTTGCCAGAGCCTGTGAGGTGCACCGGCGCCGAGGGCGCCGGCGCGGCCGAGGCCAAGGCTCGCACGGAGAAGATCCCTGGGAGCCACATGCGCGCGCGGAGGTTCCGCGCAGGAGACGAGTGATCTGACTTTTTGATGGTTCATAAGTTTCATAGGGCCATAGGGGTTATAAAGTGCTTGATTAATAACCATAATGGATTAAAAGGATTAATAGCGTTTACTAACCATAACGGTTCACAAGGATGAATGCTTCATAGCATTTAATGACCATAATCAATGGTTCATGAGGATTAATAATGCTGCTTAAGGTTAATACATGGTTAAATAATGAATGATCATAGAAATATGGTTGATAATGCTTAATAACCATACTGGTTCATCGTGCTGCTGCATACGCTTGATAATCGTTGAGAATGATCATGGACATTGGTTGGTGGTTGAACCACCTCAACCATTGAGTCAACCAACCAACCAAGCAATACGAGGGTCCTGGTCGGTGGTTGAACCACCCCGTCATGAAAATTGCTAGAGATTGAAAATAGGCTTGACACCACCACCCAGGTATCTGATTTGACACGGAAATAGCCGTATCATGTGGTATCTGTCCATGAAAGAAAACCGTCTTAATTAGAAGGGAACAACCCTGAGTATTTTGCACGTACTTGTATCTGACACAATTAAATTTAAAAAACGCAGTAAGGTAGCGTGCAAACGAGCGAAACCTGCCATGAACCCTTCCGTTTCCATTTTGTTTTTGGTTGATCACTTGCCGCTAGCACAACACGGAAGACCACCAAAACCAAAAATATCCTGCAAGCTTACTTCACGAATTTGCCATTCATCTGTGCAAAGCAAGTGTTTCCTGAAGAGGCGAACTCGGCTTTCCCACTTACTCTGATCATCTGGGAGGAATCTTGATGCAACATGCGGCTCAAGCACCTGAGAAGGCTGATGCGCTACATAGGAAGCCAAAGTATTTGCCTTGCAGCAGGCGGAGCTCAAGGCAACCCATCACGTCAAGTGACTTGAATTTTGGCTCATGGTCAAACACATGCAACAGTTATTGCTGGAAATGAGACATGACTCATAACACCATTTAACTATAATTGATGACAAATAGAGATCAAGTTGAGCAAACAGTGACATCCTTTGCGGGCACGAGTTCGACAACAAATTCCGCCCCTGGAGCATGGTCCATAATGCCAACAAAGTCCATCAATAAACACGGCAGCTGAACATGTGGTGCTGCTGATGGCAACATGTGGACCGCTGTAACACCTATCGCAAGAAGCGATCATGGAGCCCCCCCAGAAATACATGGTCAACAAGCTCTTGTTGATGGTTGATGGTGGTGGTGGTTGTTAACCCCCTAAAAGAACCTAATTGTTGGCAGGTGCACCTTTGGGGAGACTACCCCCAATGAACCTAGTTTGGGCCCAACAACATGCGCATGGTAACAAGATCAACAAGAGCAGCCACACAATCAGTCACAAACAAACAATGACAAAATGACAAAAATGACAAAATGACAAAATGACAAAATGACAAACAAACAAACAAACAAACAAACAAAAACAAACAAACAAACAAACAAACAAACAAACAAACAAACAAACAAACACAGCAAAACAGTGACAACTAAACATAGCAAAATAGTGACAACCAAGCATAGCAAAACAACAACAGCTGCTGCAGCAACAGGAGCAACTAAAACATAGAGAACAACAGTAACAGCAACAGCAGCAACAGCAACAAAAAACAATGGCAAACTAGGCACTAGTTGCGAACGCCTTTCCATCCTGCACGTGTTAACAAAACTGGAACTTAGTCAGTTTCGGTCCGGTTAATATAGTTTCAACACGTTTCAACCCAGCCTGCCGAGAACACCTAAGAACAAGTGAAACAGCGAAGCATGGTGAAACGTAAATCCAGAACAAACTGTTTTTACGAGAGTCCCCATTGACGAATCTCGCCTTCACCGTAGGAAAGACCGATAAACACTTCATGCTCCGGATTCCAAAGCAGCGAGGCTGGTTCCTGGGCAGAAACCCTAGCTGCAATTGGTTCGTTCCAAATAAGTGGGAGTCACTTCATATGGGCAATCGGCTGTGGATAAAACCTATCAAACACTTCTCGCATGTTATCCAAAAATCATGGTGATGTACATTTTGCCATGCTCTTGTGATCTGATCGGTACCCACACGCACCCACGTTGGAAATGACTTCCCCCAAAAAAATGATTGGGGGCATAGTCAGAGAATCAAACAGCAATGAATTCTTGCCCACCAACTCTGATAATCATCCACCATTCTAGTTTATGAATTACTATACAGCTAGTTTATGAATTCTTGCCCACTTATTCTTACTTACCTCCCTCCTTCCCTCAGGCTATGCTCTACAGCGGCCTGCGCCAGGCCTCACAGTTTAAATTCTGGCCCTTCGAACTCCACCCCCTTGAGGTACGGTGCACCGGTCACCCCACGTCAATCGCCATGGAAGAACACCCAGCATTTCGCCGTGGATGTCTTCTCCATCTCTCTGGTTGGTGGTTGAACCAGCACTATGAAAAATGTTAGTCAACCAACCAGCCACTTGGTACTATCAGCGGAAAAAATGAAACCACAAACCATCTGTTTGAAAATGCCGTATTTCATGGCTTTGTTCTGCCTTCCATCGCTGTGAGGTGTCAGGAGGCCCAAAAATCATCCTCAAGTTTGGCATCTTCGAACCGATTCTTTGGAGCTTTGTCACCCGACTGTCGCAGGATCAAGAATAACAGCCACTTGCCAAACTTCAAAGATTGGTACAGCATACTGGCTGGATCAACCCCAAGTGGTCCAATACTTCTAAAAAGATGCTTGGACCCTATACACTCTCACAGGGTATTTGGAGCACTATACGCCATCAACCATTTCAAGACTGTGGGTACCAAGTGCTGGATCATTAAATCGTGGTACTTCACAAGAAACCTCTTGATCACCAAGCCAAAACGACATCAGATCACGATAGCCAGGTTTTACGCAGTGACATCTTGACCTCCGACTGCAGGGAAATTCAATCCTTGGGGGTTGGCCGTAACTATGAACGACAGGTGTCCGACAGTGCGACTCGCAAACGGCTGATGCCAGAATCTCGCAAGACGTCTGCCTGTCAGCTGCTGGGAATCCGAACATGTCAAACAGTCGTATGAAAGTCATCCAAAGGTGCCATAGCTGGGGTGGCAGAATCAAATATGAGTCTCCAGCATGTCCTAGCCGTAAAATTACACGTGCCGTTGGGTCTAGACAAATGCCTGCATCGATCTGAGCCACAATCTGGGCTTGCACGCACGGATCCCCAAACCAAGTGCATTCGAATGTCACCAAGGCCTCCTGAACCTGACAGTGCCGTTCGTGCAACTCTGCCATGCGAAGAAAGCAACCACACTCCTGGAAACTAACAACCAATCCCTCGTATAGATAGGGGTTGGATGATCAGTTTCCTATCAAGGGATACCCATTTGGTTTTTCACCACTCCCGAAACGGCCTGCAGTAGGCGGTCTCCGGCACCCAAATTGAAGGAGCAGCCTTGCGCAAGCACCTGGCGAAGCGCCATTTCACAGGGAGTTCAATCGTTCAATCGTCCTGAAGGACTTGTTTACCCTAATGGTACGGCACCAATGAAGATGGAAAATAACAATCATCATGAATCGGTGCCATCATGAATCATAGTCATTAAGATGTTTGAAATAAGAATAGCATAGTTGGCTTAATGGTTGTAATAACTATTGATCAAAATATATCGATTAAGATAGTGGAATGGTTGTTGACGATCCATCTTTAGCATCAGAAACCGCAGTTTGCAGTTGGGAATTGTTATATACATTTAAGAAACAATTGGGAATGATCTACATTTAAGCAACCTGGGGAACAACAAAAACATAAGCGAATTCCATGGCATAGGATCTTCCAGGATTCTATAGGCCATCCCATCTATCCCAACTTGCTTCCCTGCCTTGCTGCCGTGGTAGTGGAAGAACGTTGCTTCGGTTTCGTTCTCAGTGCCTGGCCATTTTCGCCACGCGTGGAAAACCAGACTGGTCAGCCAGGAGTGATCAACAACCACTCTACTGGCTGGATGGATATTCATGAAAATACCAATGTAATGGTAATGGTTAATCATCACTGGATGGTAGTGACTGGTTGCTACTGGTAACCCAAAAGATCAGATCAAATGTAAACAATCCACGCAAGCAGATTGAGGATATGATCGAAATCCGCCGCAACGGATATTCTTGTGAAATATTGGCACCGCTCCAAGTTTCAATGGTGTCTCATGATTTCACTGGCTTTCACCCAACACCTTCCACAAAGGGGCACCAAAGTATCGTCGTAACCCCGGCTCAAAGGGTGATGGTTGACCATCCAGCCTTCTTAATGATTTCCAGTAGCAAACAGTCAGTAGTGATTGACCGTCACCACTACATTGGCATTCTCATGGTTAACCATTCAGTTATTGTGGGTGTTACTCAGCCATGTTTACCAACCACTAGCAAATATTGACAGCCAGCTAGTGGTTGGTAAGCATTGCTATGGTCAGTAGATGGTTTCCACAAATTAGCCAGCCATCACTAGCATTTTGGTTTGCATGAAGTCTTAAGCTTAGTTTTTACTATCAGTCTGTTAAAGTTAAACTACTTACCAGTATTGTCACAATTGAATGATTATTAACCCACATTAACATTATCATAATGTCAAGCTTGTTATCATCAGTAGCTAAAAAAATGTCGGTACCGTTCATATCGCCGGTCAACCACAACATTTCGCAAACCAAGCCCTCCAGCCTTCAGGTTGAAGGTCGGAGTGGTAGTTCTCCAGCATGGCCTGCTCTCAGGGCAGCTACCGGTGGTGCGAAGGTGGGTGGTCCGACCGAACACGAAACCACTCACAGTTTTTGTTGATGCGAAAATCGATGTTTCTGATCATTGTAGGGGTTTCCCAGGTCGATATTTGTTATGAAGTATTTCTGGGAATCGATCATTTAGATCTGTTGATCACCAGGATCCACTAGGAAGGATAGTGTTTGGTTGACATGCAATTCGGCGTCTGTGGCAGCTTCCGACGCTATCACTGTCGTCATGTCTGGCGACCCTAGCTCAACCAATACCGACTCATGCCTCAGTAGGACTCACCCTACAACATGAGAATCATTCTGATAGGGAAAAAATACTATCATTCTTGTAATTTACCATCAATTAACCATCACTACCCATTATAAACCGGTAACTACTAAACATCAATGACAATGACCCTTAATTAATCAACTATGAACCCACTAATCATTAGCGGAGGTGAGGGAATATGGGTCGGGGTAGGTACGTCTTAATGCTGAGCTTGGTAGCCTTGAAGATAGTGTGCCGAACTGATGCATAGTTTTTGTCTGAACACGTACATGAGAACTAATGGTAACCCCATCAAATCAGATCCCTTCTAATTCACAATCAGTCCAAAGGCAACGGTTTGGGTTTTCACCCTCCGTCACAACCGCTCTGGGCGGTTGCGCCATCGATGGGGGGGGGTCAATCGTCACGCCTTTGTATAGTCGGCCACGTCAACATTCGCGGACTTGCAATTGCGAGGCTTCTTACCTGCCCAGGTCAACTAATGCCAAATGACTTGGGTCAACCCAAAAGCCAAATGACTTGGGTACCATGCCAAATATCTTGGGTCAACTTCTCACAACATGCTTTTCGCATGCAAGTATGAGACTGCTCACCTCAAGGCATTCAGCAAAATTTGACCATTCGGAACTCTCTCCATGGGAAGTTCTAGAGTTCCGGAATTCGGGCCCCCCCATCAACAACACATGGGCTTGAAATGTGGCCCCCGGGTGTGGTACAACTGGCCCCATGGCGAGGCGAAGCATGCGAAGCGTCAAGTCACCAATCAGTGGCCACACAGCTCCAGCTTGGCGCCTTTCGTGGCTTTGCCAGTGATAATCCTCTCAAGTCCTTCTAGGCCAGGTATTGGAACCACATTGCCTGCACAAGCAGCGGTGATGATGCTGGGTGAAGTGTATGAAGTAGAGATACAGTGCTTGGTGCCCAAGTAAGACAAACGGATATCAAACATTTCATGGGTATGGGAGAAAAAAATCAGGTGAGAAAAAAATCAAAGGAGAGGCAAGTTCTTGCTTTTGCTCTGGCACGATTGTAGGGGGTAGCTTTGACTGACAAGTTTGACTACCTGACCGATCAGCTGCATGTCAAGCTTCACTACCCGCAATTTTTGCAATGTGGATGTGTGCAAATGATAAAGGCTACACGTATTTACTGGTATGTCTATGCATGTCTCTGAATGTGGGGACTTACACGTTTCCTCCAGCAGTTGTTGCCACACATCTTTTTTAACAGTTGTGGCGCCAAAGGTGTTGGCTGGTCGGTTCTGAACCAAAGGATGCTTATTGTATCCACTGGATGCCGGTAGACCATCACCATTGGACGGTCATAAATGCAATTACAAACCTATATATCATTCATATAGATATATTTATATATATTAAAAATATCTGCATCCATCAAACTAACCAATCTCGTTTATCTGCATAAAGCTCACCATCGTTTCGACTGACTCGTTTGATGCGAAGGCTGCGCGTGGTCAATCCAACGGTAGGACGGCGAAGGCTGCGCGGCCATCCCGGGTCCCGCCTGTGTCATCCACCCAGCCCATGAGAGATAACCTGCGTGCGCCCCAACGTTGGCTCCATCCGCATCTGCTGATCAACAACTTGAGATCCTTGTTGGTTGGTAGGGGTGAGGGTCGGACCCCCTACAAAATAGAAAGATACAAAAGCATTAGTTAGCTACCCTATGGACAAAGCTCATTCGAAACAGTGCATCGTAAATCCAAATCGATGCAAAATAAACACCATCAAACAAACCTGTGAACTTGTGGTTCTGAAAGCTCGAAAGCATGGGTTTACTGGTAGTAGGAAAGCCGTCGTGTGAGGAGTACACCGTGGCTATGGACAACCACATGCACCCCGAAGTCAAAGGTGGATATGTGTGGAGGTAGATGAAGTGTGCCCAGGCCGTCGTGAAAAGCATACAAGCTGGCATCTTTGCTTAAAAACTCATGGCAGCTGCAAACAAGTTCCCGCAGTCTTGCCGTTTGTGGTGACATCCAATCCACTCCAATTCTCCAAAACAATCCCACTGACATTTGTTTCCAGGACTTCGCATTGGTTCGGCCCTAACACTCATCCCAACTGCTTGGCAAAGGCAGGTGTTCTTAATGGTGAGTGAGGAAATTTCTGGTGACGAATATCCGCTTGTATGATGTACATCTTAATTCAACGCCTAACACGTTTAGAGAAGTGACACTGCCAGGCCAGAATTCCGGAATGCATGCAGGGCACATGGGCACACACACACAACTTTTACTGCGGCAACCCTGCATGTTTGCGTGAAAACCATGGCAGTAAGAACAATGTCAAATACACATATATGGTAAGCCATGAACGGGAATGATGATACGAAGGACAAACATACACTTGAGGATAATGATGACAAGGGGAGGATATACAATACTGGGGATGACAGCGGTGACTATCTTGGTGACAGTAATTTTGATCATAGTGCTGATTGCGACGACGATGCACATGCAAGGATGACAAACAACATCATGATGACTGTGAGCTGTGACTTCTTTGATGACTTGATTGTCTGAAAAGCACTTGTTTTGTGCACATGTGTTTGCATATCCAGGTTTAAATGTATATATATTATATAATCATATATTTGTAAAAAATATGCACGCACCTAAATACATGTATATTTGTTTGAATGAATATATGAAAAACATGTATATATATATATATATAAATATATGTATAAATTTTTAATATATAACAAAATATAATCCTGTATTTGTAAAACATATGTACGCACCTAAATACATGTATATTTGTTTGAATGAATATATGAAAAACATGTATATATATATATATATAAATATGTATATATTTTTAATATATAACAAATGCATACCACATACCTTCAGCCTCTATTTCCAACATGTCCCAAATGGCTTGCCCACAACTGGCACCAAAAATACCGCCACAGCCAGCGCCGCCCTTGTGCCCCTGCAAGCAGGACACCAATTCTTCATGGTCATCTGCGACTCCTCGCTGGGCCTGCCCCGAAGCAGGCTGCGGCTAAACAGTTCGCAGCAGGACATTGTCTCGTTCCAGTAGCTACTTGGGTGGCTACTTAGTTGGCCATTCTGACCCAGAACGAGCGCAAACTACATCAGAATCGTGGATGCATGATCAACCTGTCAACCTGTTCTGCAGCAACTGGTAGGTACGGCTGCTAGCCCTAGTGGGTGGGGATTTTTGGGTAAGTAGATATAGAATTCAGGGACTGAGGCTTCAGGGAACTGGCTATACCATGCAACGCGAAGACCTTAGTCTTTTTTAAAGCTTGTACAAATTCAAACAATTTGATGTTGAAGCAGCTTTGACCACCAACTCTGCAAGCTGCATCAAGAAATCTACTTGGAGGGCAGCTCATGGCAACTGCAGCCCCTTGGTATCCCTTGGTACCAGTCAGGCTGGCCTGAAGCAAGCGAGAAGCCGAACGATATCTGACTTGTCTTTGTCAGCTGTTGCATTCCATCTCTCGATCAAGCCTTGAGTTTTCCATGCGGTTGCATGGGCTGAAGATGCAATCATGAAATCTTGGAAGTTGTGTGGAACAGTCGTGTAAGGGGCATCTGGTGATGTCATTCAACCTCGATGAGCAGCCATTCGTCACAATAACCCATTCTTCCGGGGAGAATGTCCTGCAGCTCACCAGGCGGATGGCTTCACACCAAGGCACTCAAAATTTCGGTCTCAGAAACGATGGGCAACTGACTGTAGTTCAGAATCTTTTCCTCAGCAATGGCCAGGACTTGATTTGAGGTTCAGAGCTCGCGAAATCTCTGACGTTTTTACGCATCATCGCGGGAACCTGCTGGTCTTGCCAATCATTCAGGTATGTGGTGTTGAAATATGGTACCTGTCAAGCCTGAACCCTGTATATATATATATATCAATATTCTTGTATGACTCTATGACCACCAAAATTCTACTCCCTCTCTCCCTCTCTCCCTCTCTTCACCGTCAACTATTGCATCTTACCTGTCGCATTTCCGTGTGCACAGCGATGACTCGCCCAAAGAAATCGACTATTTCTATGACTGTTTCCTTCATAATTCATAACCAATTGTTTTCCTTTCTGGTTCGGTTCAAAAGTACCTGCTTAACGACTGTGCTTTGATCTATCCTTCAACCACTGGGAAGGGGCGGGGCCCCAAATGGTCCCGGATGGCCCTGGGCTCCATTCCCATCTTCACTGGTAGTATGTAGGTGAGCTCGACCACTGTACTGTCGCCGACCTAGCTGGTGGGAATACAAAACATCACTTGAACAGGTGGTTGCAACTCAAACATCCAATGGTCACACACTGATGAGTAGTAATGATCACATCATGTTTGAGACTAGTAGGCTATACTGACCAACATTGATGGGTGATATGCCCATGCCTGTTGGTCGATATAAGCCATCCTAAAAGTCGTAGATCAACATCCCAACAGGGTCATGGTTTGCTTCGTGAAATAAGGTCGGTCCCTAGGCTGGTGCGGGGGTCGACCAGACCATGTAGAATACAGGTTTGGTATCGCAGCCGCTCCCAGCTTGCTGGGACATTTTCTTCCAAACAGGCAGGGAAATGATTCCCAAAACATGGGATTTGTTCGTTGAACAAGCAGGGTAGCTATGTGAGAAATATTTCCCTTAGAATCTGTTCTCCATAGATTACATTTTTCTCACATAGCTACCCTGGGGTATGTATGAACCCCCAAAGCATTTCAACCAAATACTTTTACCAACATTACTCCAGTACGTCACCGACCCAGCTGGAAGGAATGATTGATAAGGGGATGGGATGGACTTCTGGTAAACTCACCTGAAAGTAGAAAATACATCCACCATTTGGCAGCTGGTTTGCCAGCTTTGGTTGCCAACGCGTATTAAGGATAATCCTTGCGCATGGTTTTGAAATCTGCATTGACCACGCACAGCTGTTCCCTCTCAAAGGGCAATGATTTGTGCTGTGTTGTCATAGCCGGCATGGGGGGCGTCCATCGATGTAGCCCAAACATGGTTATATCTACCATCACTGGCACCCAAGAAAACACCTTTTCCCGTATTAGGGCCCAAATAGCAATTCTCTCCCAGCCAACCTGCAGCAAGATTGCCGCGACTGAGCATCTACGAAGTAGACTGGCAGGGAACACCACCGCGAATCTCTTGTGACGGCTCGGAATTGATCCCTTGTTGCGACCATCTCAGTAGCTATCCTCAGGAATACACTTGGAAGGTGAAGCATAAAATCGCTTCAAAACATATGCGGTGACGAGTTTTGGTGCGCACCCTCTCAGAACTGGTAGGAATGAAAACTGGACCAAGACACTAGACACATGGAACAAATGCAAAAGCAGCCACCAATACAAAAGCATCCGAGGGAAACAAGAAAAACTGGGCAAAATTTGGGATATGGAGACCGCCCGGAGATGGAGATACAACACTTTGAGGATGGCCTGGTGACCAACAAACCCCGAGTCTGCGAAAAAGGTTGACAAATTGACCATCAAGTCAAAGCCGACTGCCTCTCTACTACTATCATGTTTTTGGTTGCTGAGGGTAGTATAGGGCCCTGCATGGATACCCCATGATGCCACAGTGTGGAATGACAAAACTGCTGCTTCTGCTGCTGGTGTTGTTGGTATTGTTGGTATTGTTGGGATTGTTCTTCTTGTTCTTGTTGTTGTTTTTGTTGTTGTTTTTCTTGTTGTTGTTGTTGTTGTTGTTGTTGTTGTTGTTGTGGTTGTTGTGGTTGTTGTGGTTGTGATTTGTTGGACAAGAACAGCTGCTCCTCAACGGTCCGATTCTCTCTACTCAGGGCAGTCCGATTACTATGACAATGACATCGTTCTTTATCTATAGCCTGCATGAGCCTTCTTCACTGAAGGCAGCATTCCCAGTGGCTCATGTGTACTTGAGTCGGTCAATTGTGGCAGCATATCTTGATTGACCCAAATTAGACCAACACACACAGGCTTACTTACATCCAAACATGATGCTGGGTAAATCAGGAACAAAGTTAGACAAGGTAAACAAAAACATCGGCACAAAAGCAACAAAGAACAAATCAAGCAACGACAATCATAATCGAGTACATCAAGAAAGCAGGGACGGGGATAATGTCTGTACGCTGCGAATGTGCCCTAAACTCGAACACAATGATGAAACCCGTGTCACTTTTTGCCCTATATTCGACATTCAAGACACATGGCACCATTGATCTAATTGCAATTAATTGTCAAGGTAGCACCTCCCAAGTTCCACCCCATGCCTCCGGCAAATGCGAATGAAGCTGTTTGCGTTGACTCAAAGACCCCTGACAGTTATAACTAACATGGCGCAACCGCCAGAGTTTATCTCTGAGTGAACCAACTCCGAATTTGAGCTCCTGGTGCGAAAGCATCACGAAACCACACACACACAAATACACAAATGGGTTTCTCTCAAAACAGGGATCCCCTCAAATCATCCAATAATAATTTTCTACGGTAACAACCCATCCCAATAAACCATCCCTTTTCGGGCTTCCCTATGTCTTGAGAAAGCCCTCAAAGAATCCAAATACCGACCATACAGTAGCTGCAGAACCATTCTTCTTGGAGATTATCCCCCCATTAATTTCCATCATTGACCATTAAAATCCCAAATAGTTACTAATCCCTACTATTAACCATTTCAATCAATATACTTTCCTATCACTAGAACACCTGCAACCGCTGCTGTTCCCAGGCACGTGTTGACCAGCACCTCGAGTCGAGCAACGTTTCAACAGCTTTGCAAAAGACTGGTTGGTGGCTGTAGCTCAAGTGGTTTCTCAAGCCAGTTTGGGGACCCCATTTTGAGACCAGGTAGGGGCATCACAAGTGGGGCAATGACCAAATGAAAGATCAATGGCCAAGGATTGCGGCTTCACAAAAACTGGCTTTATAGAGAGGAAGCCACCTGGAGTTCCTCCTATAGGGTTGGGGGCTGTGAGGCTGGGTGCATCGCATTGGCTTCCAATGACAGATGGGAGTTGTCATTGGGAAATGCCTCATTTAGTGTTCCATTTGGAACGTGTAGCAAATTTTATGACATCAACATTGGAGGATCCCTGCGCAACCCAACCGTAAAATATTGGCGGAGTGATGTTGTGCACCCGGCTAAGAAAGCCACAACGACCCAACAGTTTCAGCTGCCAAGTTGACACCCCAAAGATTGAAAAGCCTTGCTTGCTAATTCAAGAGTCTGCCATTGCAGGGGTGTCCGAGCTGTGCCTTGCAATCAATAGATTATCTGATCCCCACTTATCGCAGAAGTCATGTGCAACTGGCAGCCTGAATTGCCAGGGAACATTCTTAGAATGTTCCTCTGTCGCTCGGTGCTCATAGTGCTGCAGGTGGTAAAACCTCAATGCTTCGCCCCAAAAGCTGGTCTGGAGCGTAGCGCACCAAGAAAAACGGCCCCATCTGAAGGTTTTTTAAGGGCCCAGGAGTGACAAGATTTGGGCGAATGATCGATCCATGTGTTCAAAAGCCACCCCTAGTTTGATAATAAATGGCTTGAGATGTACCGTCAGATGGCTTGAAATTTTCTATTGTAAAGTTTGAATGTTTGCTGGAATGTAAAGATCTGGAAATTAGATTTGCGATATGGGTAGTGCAAAGTAAACACGGTGATGGACCCTCTTGACATGTTCAAACAGTCGTTTTCCTCATGGATGCCAGCGAAGCCTGAAAATTTGACTCTCTCTTCAAATGGGTGCTTCTCAAAATAGGAGTGCCCCTGAATCATCCGTATCATGTTTCTTGGCGATAAATGAGCCATTTTGGGGTTTCCGAATTTACCCCCCGGCCAAAAAAAAGCCTTGAGCCAAGAAACCATGGACAAATGGGAATCCCAATCCGTGACTGTCTGACAAGAGATTGTCCAACGCAGGAAATGGGAAGAATAGAGAATGATATAAAATAACACCCAAATTATCAAGTGGTAGCATATTTGCCTACATTTACATCTAAAATGACCCAGATGCAAGTAATTATATGAAAATCTGCCATACATGGAGCATCTGGCATATGGAACAGCATGGAATTATCTAAAATCAACAACTGTCTTGTGGTTGATCTAGCTCAGTCTGCATGGCTCCAAATCGCCATGCCTCGTTAGGAATGCCATGTGCATTGGTGATTGTGGCAATAGCACCTCGCATTCTCCGTTTGCTGGACCAAAGGCTAGTCTTTTCTGCGGCAATCTGAAATTCATGACGGGGCTGCAGGGGGCAAGTTCCGCAAGTGGAATAGCAGTGGCAATCGTGCAAAAGCATGCGCAGGCACAGGTACATCAATCATTTAACAACTAATTAGACAGTAACAAGCTTGTTACATACATCATTTGCAATGTGAGTCTGCATTGGCCTGGGTGCCTGTGTCTGTCAGAACAAAATCTAAGCCAATAAATACTCCCTAAATCTCTGCAGTATAACCTAGTATCTCTCCGGTAAACTAACATGGCAATGGATTTTAAGCATAGTTTATGGTGAAACCCAGGGAAAACACCAATAAATGCTGGATTTTCCATTGCCATGTTAGTTTACCAGAGGGTATCTCTCCCTCTATCAATCGTGCATGTATCTAATCTGTACATGTGCGTGCGTGTTTTCGTCTTGGCTTGGATTGCACCGCCAAATGATAGGACTGAGCAGAGCGGAAGTGGGCAATTCATTTACAACTCATGGCTGTTTCTCAGAATAGGGGTATCCCTAAATCATCCAATATCAACCATTTATAGTAATAATCGACCAACCATTTTGGGGGTACTTTGAGAAACCTCCATGTCCCATGATTTGGAAATGACTTCTCCGTTGAAAAACCATGGCATTTCTGAACTTCAGCTTGTGGCTTTCGCCAAGGTGCGCATCTGCAAAGTTCAGCTCGCCCACCACGTAGAAACTCCTGGGGTGGCGGTGGCGCCCTCAGCCATCCCCAGCCATCCCCAGCCATCCCCAGCCATCCCTGGCCTTGGCAGCAAGACACATCTGACGGAATTTTCTGAGACACCAGCAATAACTCCAAACTGAACCTTCACCAACACAACCAAAATGCCTCTATGGCTATGGCATGGTTGCGGTTCTTCAACCATGCCTTTAGCCAGAAACCATGCTTTCAACCATCCACAAAC
Source organism: Symbiodinium kawagutii (assembly GCA_009767595.1). Lineage (NCBI taxonomy): Eukaryota > Dinophyceae > Suessiales > Symbiodiniaceae > Symbiodinium > Symbiodinium kawagutii. The sequence continues at coordinate 239,257 of VSDK01010210.1, read as the reverse complement.
CATCAAGCAACCAAAAAAAAGGCTACATAATAGCTATAGATATTTCAAAAATGGCTTGTGAGGGCAAAGATCAATTGCAAGCAAACCATGTAAATAACTCAAAATAACTTAAATAACAATCAGCAACCGTTTCGCCCTGCAGTTTTCCCCATCCTTTCCGGTGTTCCCCCGTGACTGCACCCAGGGCGCACCCCGTGGCCGTGGCGCGCCCCGGTGCGCCTCTTGCCGAACCAGGACAGCAGCTTCTCATAGAGAGCGTCTACGGAGAAGCGCTCGGCCTCAAAACCTGGAGCGAGGGGAAGGTTCAACGGATAACAAGCGACCAACCAAGCAACCAACCAACCATGCTGGTTGGTGGTTTCAACCATCCATGTGAACTAGTGGTTATATAGTGGTTGATAATAGGTATATATGGCAATAGTGGCTAATAAAGATCAATCATCCGGCGACGACGACGACGACAACGACAACGACAACGACAAGAACAAGAACAAGAACAAGAACAACAACAAGAACAACAACAACCACAACAACAACAACCATAACAGCAGCGGCAATGCCGCCATAGATTCCAGCAGATTATGCCTAAGCAAACCGATCCACGGATCAGGATACACATTCCAAGCACGCCAAGTTGCAAATGGCTAGCATCTTCTGAGTGAGGATCTCGTTGGCCTGTTGATGGTCAGCAACTTTCCACGGCAGAACGGTGTGTTTCACAGGGTGCAGGCCGACATCAACGACGACAAATCCTTCAATCTGGCCATGGTACGCAACCAAAAGGAACACTTTGCGTAGCAACGGCGGGTGCTGATTTGATCTAAACCTGCCATCTCAAATTAGCAAAAATCCTGCAAACATATATAAAAATAGATATGCTATGCAAAGGTTCCATGGAACACAAGTGTTGCACCTCGCGCCGGGCAATATACTAACGTCTGGTCAAATCTAGGCACTGGGCTCAAGGGAAAAAAAAACAACAAGCAACCTCACAGTAGATCCAGCAGTCAGCGGACCACCCCTCGCAGTTTCACCAGTTCCTTTTCGGTGGTTCCTGTACCCAGAAGGCGTGCCTTGTGGGTTCCTTCTTGTCCTTCAAAGAAGGACATCTCACCTGAGACACGGACATGGGCATCAGCTTGGGGATCATGGCAAAGTAGCATATAGATTTTTTTTGCAAAATATGCAGGGCTTGTCTGAATTTCCAAAGCACATTCGCTGGAGATGCTGAATCAAGTCGTTGTGTTTTGGTGGACTGCCGGGCCAAAGAGCACAAGCACCTAAAATAAACAACTTGAGCTTTGACTCCTAGTGTAGGTTGGCAACGCACCTCAAATAGACCAAGTAAGCGCGAATTGAAAATGGAATCCCGGCAAAGACTTACTAAGCACTTGAAGGTCTATATATATATATATATATAGTAAATATAAATATGAATGTAAATACCCAAGCATATTTGAATATACATACGCATGCGTAAAAACTATCCGCAAACCACCATTGGAACTCATGGGTTACATTCCGTGACGCACATCCTCACAACTCCAAGGACTCCAAGATGTTGACATGGCAAAGCCATGAAATCCCTTGGACGCCGCACCGCAGTAGATAAATCTCAGCAACTCAGCCATCAGCTCCTCAGGTGAACAACACGGCGGCATGAGCAGTCATCGGAGCCCGGGGCAAACCATCCATGGGTAAAGTCATCAAAGGATGGGTCATCACCGGTCATCACAGGTGCACAAAATCACAATTTATGAACCCCTGGATCTCCCATCAATAACAAGCAACCATCTAAGCTATGATTGGTTCTGGTTTTAGGTTAAACTGGTTAAGTATGATTGGTTATCAGCTAAGACAAACAACCGTAGCCATCATCCTTCTGATTATGTTTGCCAGGGCTTTCGAGGGCTTATGATTATGAGCATAACATTAGCCTAGTATCGAAATTACTACCCTCTATTAGCTTTGATGCACTCTACAAATCCTCTTCAACGTCTATTTCTCTGGGAATGGCTGGCAGGTGTGGCAGCATTCTAATGCGGCAGCACGTCTGTACCGTCCAGACATGGTGAGACCACAAGAATGGATGGATTCCAGTTGCAAAACTGCAACATCATTGGATTTTGGTCAATGTCGCTGGATAGTTTTATGATGTTTTGGCTTCACAAGTGGAGAATCCCCAAAACCACTGCTGCTGATTGTTGCTAATGATGATTCTGATAAATGACTCTCTGAGTGTTTCTTTGGTTTTGCCTGAAAAGCGGAAGGAAGGCTCATCTGGTCTCATGGGTATGGATAATTGACTTTCAGACTGCTTTTGGGTACCAAGAAAATTATGCTGTCTTTCATGCCTTGCGCTAAAGTATTCTAGGGTGTCCGAAAAACATGCAAATCTCAAATGCGCATGATGCTGGTATACGTTGTACAGTACACATGATAGAGGCATAAGTCATCCACTGTGGTGCCATGAAGTCTGTGTTTGACTGCGCCACACAGCTGCCCCATTTTCCTTGCTATATCTTGCTACACCCAAGGAAACACTGAGATTGTTGCTAACAGTCTTGAAATCTCCATCAACATATCTTGCTATACTTCACATTTTCTTGCAAGCCACCCATTTGATGGATATGTGATATATTTGCTCCAAATGCTCCAAAACAACCGTGACGACATTACAGATTTCTTTACCGAGAAGCGCAGTCGCACTGGATTTCATACCGCTCCTTGGTTGGCCATGGGAAAAGGCTCGGCCCAGGCTTTGTATGGCTGACCTTTGGCATACCTTCACTTGAACTGATGACTCATGCTATCACACTTGCATCCAAGGGTTGCGTAGCGTAGGGTCAAAGTAAACGCCATTCATGTTTTGAAACAACATCAAAGATCTGCAGTTTAATTGGCATTAATATTGGATTGTTTCCTTGGAAGCTCCTTTCCTTTAGCGCGTTGCAACGTCATCAGGCCAGTCTACTCTTGTCCGACAAGGCCGTGCCGCCCAAGGACTGCGAGGAAAAAGGGGTCTGCTCGCTTGTTGGTGCCAACGGTGCCACCAATGAAATGAGCTGTCGAAAAACCTGTCCCACCGTGGGGTCAGCTGGTGATCCTGTCACCAGCTGGTGCAGGATTTTGGACAACAGTGCCACTAGTGACTTCGCTTTTTGCAGGTGGTTAGACTTCGCCATCGCACTTCGACTTCGCTATCTGGCATTGAAGCAGTGTTGACTCTAACAGGTCAGGCAGGAGGAGGGACAAAGTCTGAACAATGAAGTTGGACAAAACAAGCAAGACTTTCACATACGGTCACCCATTGTGGACATATTGTGAACATTAGAGCGCTCATGAACAAATTGGACGTTTGATGTGCACTTCTCAAACTAAATAGCGAAAGGAGACACCAACATGCTGAATCGCGAGGTAACATCGGCGCTTTTCTGTTGCATGTTGCAAGAAATGCAAAGGAAGCACACCAGAACCTAGAAAGAACCACATGACCAACTGGTTGATGCGCATCCTTGCCCCATCAAATATGAGCCAACTAGAAGCCACTATCCCTAGGCATAGTTTCAAAAAAGGACTTTCTGTGAACCCTCCTGCAAAGGGTTAAGAGTCAGTTAATCAACCATTAATCAAGAACGAATCAACCCTTTACCACTAATCAAACACTGTCAAAAGTGCAAAACCAATCAATTACGCAAAGTGCGGCTACTGGATATCCAATATTAGCCTCGAAAACCTGCTGAAGCACCAAAAAAACCCAACAAAAAGAACCAATCAACTTCTGCAGGCACCTGGCTTCAGCGGGTCTTCCCGCTTGCCACCCAGCTTGCTGGCCAGCGAACCATTCAACGCCTAGGCCATCGCGAGTTTAGCGGGCCCAAGGTGGAGAAACTACGTGAGAAGGGACCTCATCTGTGGCCCGTGGCCAAGTAACTACTGTATATTATGGGGATTATGCTGGTTTTAAATTCGGGATTAATAGGGGATAATCACCAACAACAGCCACAATGGAGGATAAAGGTTGGTGGCCAACCATTTTGTGGCTAACCATTAGCTGGTTGTTGGCTGATGATAGAGGATAATAAGCCAACAACAGGAGATATACCATGATATACCAACCCTGCGGTGCTCTCTCAAGTCAGTTTGGGGACCCCCGAAATGCTTGGTTTACTACTATGGGCGATTAATATCAGATGATTTGGGGGCACGCCTAGTGTAAGAAACCACTATATGACTATATGTGGCCTCAATATTGGGTTCATTTCTACAATGTCAACTGGTTGATGCATGTGAACTCACAACATGATCCTGAGTCTCCCCATCGCCGTCAGGTCATCCTGAGTACTTGGTAGCAATTGGGTGGTTTCTCAAGTCATAGTGGGGGGTCCCACTAAACCATCCTTTTTTAAACCACATATAGTACTAAGCCAGCCATTCCACAGGGCTCTATGGCTTGAGAAACCACCATATGGTCAGTGTTTCACCATTGTTGTTGGTGAATTTCCCCTATCAATCTCTTATCAACGATTACAATGATTACAATCCATATAGTTACTCTATAAATCAAATCCTATGCATCCTTCGGGATTCCCTTAGTGTCAACCACTATTGATCCATATAATTCCTATTACTCCATATAAATCCCCTATTCATCCCTATTATTACAATACATATAGTTAATGGCTGTCAATCACTCTGAATCCCCTATAAAAACTATGAATCCCCTACAAAACTCTAAAAATCACCAAGCCCACCAGTGCTTGGTGAAGGCGCTGAGCGCTCCATGGGCTGGGAGAACTGGATGGATTGGAGATCATCCAGCAGTCGGGTGTAGCCTTGCGGGTTCGCGCATGGCCGGCCTGATGAAGTGAAGAAACCCATGGTGATAGCGAAGCTGAATCCTAACCATTGGTTAACCATATGAATGACATGATATTAATGAATTACATGGGTGAATGATATTCATTCCAGTGATTCTAAATAGGATTAATCAATGATAAAGTGAATAATCCTGGGTTTGTATTCATGATTGATGATAAAGGGAAATAATAACCATGTGAATGACACTGAATCATGTAGTGAAAGATATTCATTCCAGTGATTCTGGTATAAATAAGCCTTTGTCAAAATAGAAGTGCCCCCCAATTCATCTGATATTAGTCATTCAGTATTAAACCAACCAGTTCGGGCGGTCCCATACTATAAGAACCCCCTAAATCGGTGATTGCATTATACTACAATGATCATTGAAAGGCGCATCATGACACTCATGTTGATGACCATGATCCTTACCACCTTTTAGTATCTTGATTGATGTGCTTGCCAGGCCAAATGCAACATATGATAATGATCCCTGCTACCAAAATCACGGCAAAGCATGGCAGAATGGGAAGCCATGGGAGGCCATGGGAAGCCATGGGAAGCCATGGGAAGCCATGGGAAGCGATGGGTGTTGCCATGGGGAAGCCTTGAGCTTTGAAATATTCTTTGGCAGCTGGAATCTCATCGTGGTCTGCATTTCGGCTCATCAGCTTCCCGAACTGTCCTTAGAAAGCATTTGCGTAGCTGGGCAAAGTCCGGCAAAAGCAACAGCAGCACTGCGGTGTTGCTAGAGCACGGGCAAGGGGCCCTCATTTCTATATTGCAAATAGCGCAACGCGTAAAGCACATCACATAAATCCGGCATCCAAGAAGCAACCTAATTATCTGGTTTGAACATTCTACAAGTGCAAATGCAAGCGTTGATTTGTTCATGAGCGTGGATAAAAAGGGCATCCAAATGAATTCACTTGTGGATAAAATCGATTAATAAATCATTACTACAATAACGCATTCAGTAACAAATGAATACCCCCGCCGAACAAGAACGGAGATTCGCCCAGCTTGCATTTCAATTGACATCCAAGAGTTGCAATGGCATACAGCTGGAAATTCTGATCGGGTAATTTCCGTCTCCACGGTGGCAATGACTGCTGGTTAGATGATCAGTCCCGTCCAGTCGTGATTGTCCTCACTCGTTACAACGACAGTCAAACATGCGCAACATGGACGCACCCTTGGCATTTGTCTCAAATACTGGCTGCATATTTGCCTCCATGTACCTCTACAATGACTAAAATGCAGGTACATGTACCACCAATGGAGCCTCCGGTTATAAGATTTGAATGATCATCACATCTGGAGCTTCGGCTGGCCAGCTGCCTCAGCTGTAAAATGCCCTGTGGTAGGTAGGTACCTGGGACCCCTCCAAAACATCGGCTGTTCCAAGATGTGCGGCCTCTCCCCTGGGTGGAAGCTTTTGGGTGCTGCCAAGCTGCTGACTTTGCCACAGAAACCGCCAGAACTATCTAGAATTCCTGGTGCTGGCAAAGCTCATGTGCACCGTGCCAAGCCATGCCAAAAGCCCGTAAAGATTGCATAAAATTAACACATATTGGTTAAAACTTGGATTCTGACAAACGATGATTTCCAAAAACTAGAGGTATGCAATTATGCCAGGTAGTTCAACGCATGCAATGAGAAGACTTGCAAAGCAACGTAGCAATGAGTAACCAATGGCAGGGACGGATGCCACTGATCCCGCGTCCGTTGTTGTTCGGGCTCACTGCTGAGTTCTGCAAAACATCATGTCCGGCATACACCGAGAAAGTTGCTGCATGCAAACAAGTCATTGGTTGAAATTCCGATTCAATTTCCCGGTTATTAGTTATGACTTGAAACTGGCAATTACAACAACCATGCTGCAGGGTCCAGAAAGCAATATCAGCAGCTGCCACTCAGTTGTGATTTTTTTGGCGTGGATTCTGTGGGTCTTCTGAGGCGCAAGAAACATTTACACTGACACTGCCATAGCATGGTGAAAAAAACGATCTGGCTATGTTTTTTATGCAAGTATGGCTGACTATCAGAATGCTAGCATACTGTAGCTTTCCATAGTGCTTGTACATAGTATGGCTCACATAGTATGGCAAAACGATCTGGCCGAGGTGTAGTTCTGCACTTACACTTACCCTGGCCGAACATAGTATGGCATAACGATGACAATATTGTGACAACATCATATCATGGTCATACCACTGTTGCACAGCAGAATGGTACAATTGCCCCCTTTTTATGCTACCAGAAAACTCCATGTAAAGCATGTTGGCCTACATCTACTACTGTAAATTTACCCAAATGCAAGCAACTCTACCATACTTGGAGCATCTGCACTATATCTCATGTACATTGCCATACATTTTACAGCATGAACAGCTGGTACCAGCTGTTTGGTCAACCAGTGGGCATCATGCTGGGATCACCAACAGCATCGCTACCCGCGGACCCTATGCGCAAGGCTGCGTCGCGCATATTTCGCGCCAAGTAGACAACAGCATGGGAAACCCACGTCAAAGCAACCCATGGGCGCCCAAAACAACCATCTGGTGGTTGGTCATTGATGGCTTCAGTTGATGGTTCACAGTGGTCAATAGCAACGGATGAACAAATGGTTAAATATGTTTAACCCGATGATGCTTGATGATTGATGCTTATCGGCAAGCAACAAATCAAAACATGACTCGCGCGCCAGTAGCGCCTAGCTCACACACACATATAACGAACCTTGTGGCATCCTTTTTGCGTGGGCTTCCAGGGGGTCTACACACTACTCCTTGATCAAGGACAAGTCACTAGTATGGCAACGGAAAAGAGGTCCATCTTTGATGTGGATGCCGAAATCTCCGCTACTGGTCTCTTGGAAGATCCTCAGCAGCGTCGCGGAATGATTTCATGCACAATAAGAGTGCCTGGTTGGTCGGTTGAAACTTCTCTGAAAAATATGTGTGTGTGTGCCTGTCAGTCAACCAAACTGGGAAATACAGTTTGTTCTCCCCAAAACTTAAACTTCTCTGGTTTACACTTCTCTGGAACATCGAAAAAATGTTGAGAATCACCAGCCAAACTCCCTTTCGGCCATGGTGCCGCACTTGTTGACACTCATTCTGCTTGTCTCGAACGGAATCCCAGTTTGAGCGGAGCTTGATGACTGATCGACTGATAATGGTTGATAGTGATGGTTAATTGTCTAGTCTTAAACCATTCTTAGTAATGGCTATGACGTTCAATAACGATTGTCAATCCTCTGATTGATGGTTGGGATTGCTGGACGATGGACCACCATTTTCACCCAACATTATCCCCGAAAATCGGCGAATGATAAGAGCCAGCCATAACCAGCCATCACCAGCCACAAACCAGCCATAACCAGTCATATCCAGCCATCAGCCACAAGCCATAGACCATCAGCCATGCACCAGCCATGCACCAGCCATTCATCACCGGCTCCAGGATCTGCAGGAGCTCCTCCCCGGGTGACCCCGGGGATGACGGGACGACGTCCGTGCCCGGTGCCGTCCAGGGCACTCCCGGAAGAGCCGCGACGAGCCGTGGATCTGTGCCAAGCCGCCGGCCTTGGTGGTGCAAAGAGTGGCGTGGTTAATGGTTAACAATATATGGTTAATTACTGGTTGATAGTAACCACTACTAATGGTTAGTAATGGCTATGGTCTTAATTTGGTTAACAATATATGGTTATAGTTAAATAATTATATGGTTATATGGTTGACTAATGATGGTAGATATAGTTAATATAGCAGTGGTTAAATGGTTAAATGATGGTAGATATAGTTAATGGTTAAAGAAATGAATACCATGGTTGATAGTAATGGTCATTAACCATAGATTAATCAACCAGTAGTGGTTAAAGTGGCTATGGGTCAATAGTAATCAACCAATTAATGGGGGATAATGACCAACAAACTATAGGGAAAACAAAGGTTAATGATAGGGGAACCAGGAGTACGGGGTTTTGACCCACAGCCAAGTAATGAATAAATTAAAAATAGTAAGATTAATGGTTGATAGTAATGGTCAATGGTTAATAGCGGTTAATTGTACTGATTGATAGTAATGGTGAATTGATGATTGGTTAAAAATGATTAATATAGTTGATAAATGTTAATGGATGATGGCTCTACTGGTAGCGGTTATAACTAGATATAATGGTTGACTAAATATAGCCACTTCCAGTAGATAATATCACCTAGTTATATGGTTATAGTTATACAGTTATATGGTTGACTAATTAGTTACAAACATTAACATGGTAGTGGTTATAATGGTTATAACGGTAGTGGTTCTAAGGATAATTAGTTTTAATATTTGACTAATGATGGTAAATATAGTTAATATAGTAGTGGTTAATGGTCAACAGTCAATCATGGTTGATGGTTATTGGTTGATATAATAGTGGTTAATGGTAACGGTTGATAAGTTAATCCGATTATATAATTGTTAATAGTAAGTAATGGTTTTTCCACTCTAGAAACGGGAAAAAAAGGAAAAACATGCCATGTGAATCTTCGTCTACCAGCAAACCTTTACCTTCAAACTTGCCCAGGAATTCCAAAATACAAGTTAAACCTATACCTTCAACCTTTTCACCTCACAAATGCACTAGGGCACACGAGCATGCTCACCACTTGGGGGAATCAGGAATCCCAGATTCCATTTCTGACAGCCCCCAGGAATGACACGCACCAAAAGGCCCACCCGCCGTGCCCAGCCCGCACACGCCTCCGGCTTCATTGCCATGTCTGCGAGCCTACGGGCGCCTGTGAGCCACAAAGCCAGCAGAAGCCTTGCGATGACAGGTCTCCTCGTATTCTTCTGACGAGCCTTGCAGTGTTTATTCCCTTTTGTCGGTGAAAAGTCGTAGTTAACTTACCAAAGAAATAGGTTAAATAAAACACACATATTCACTATGTACATGATATAATTGAGCTGCGGAAAAACAAATACATAAGAAAGGAGTTTTCCATCAAACTATACTTAACTATACTGAGACATGACATCAGCACAAGAGTTGAATTAAGTTTTAAAATGTTTCAAAAATGATTGCTCCTAAAAGCTGCTCCAACAACAACCAATTTTTGACTGCGTGCGTTTCGAACATGCAGGACCTGCAAGGATGAGGGTCAGGATGTCATAGCTGGCATGCCCGCTAAACTGCGAAAACCCTTCACAGCATTGTCAAAGCAGCATGGTTCCAAGAACATGTTACACCCATTTGGAATTTAGGGGGATCATTGATATGTTGCCACGACAAATGTCCTAGTCGTCTTTGAAAAAACGGGCATGCAAATGTCATGCTCTTAAGCTTCAGAACTCAGAACCCATTCAAAGAAACGCGGCAAACAAATAGCTACGTGTGTAACCTGAGGGCGATCTCACACAGCTGCAAGATCCGCAGTCCATGCCAACATGGCAAAACCCAGCCATGAATCCAGCAGCTCGGTGACATTTTTGCCAACAAATTCTGATCACCCTGACAGCGCTCAAATTGAGAACCAGCTACCAACAAAAAAACAAGGTGATTCCCGCATCGTATTTATTTAAAACAAAACGCGAACAAAACCTGAAAGGGTCGTGGGCGTAACTGTGACTCAATGTGTGGTCATCATCAAAAACGCATCACAAATATTGGTCTTAGAATCACAAAGGGTTTTCCAGCAAAAGATTCGGAGTCAACAGGCCAGCTTATATGGCAATTTGTACTGCAATTGCAACAAAATGGCTGGTTCATAACACAAGAAAACTAGGTGACTGATTTCTGCAGCAACAATTGTTGCTGCACCAATTGCACCAACGAGAAAAGTAACAAAAGAAAAAACAACGTGATCAAAACAAAAACGCAATAACACAACCATTAAAAACCACGTCAATTAAATAACAAATCGAAACACCTAAACCAAAACAATTGAAATGGTCATGGGTTGATGGTACCTTGGAATTCACCTGCTGTGCCCAGAACATGCCCCGACTTCATGTTCACCAGCATAAAATCAATCGGCCGCTGCCCAAATGGTTGATGTGGCCTTCATGGGTTTACAGTCCTTCTCCTCTCGAATCCTGGCGAGATGAGAGGCAAAAAATTGGTGTGACGGCTTTGTCGGGCACCAAAGCCGTGGGATGAATCAGGGTGGCATAAGCGAAAACCACGTTAAATCTCTGCTGGTAAAAACTAACATCCACCTGAGAATCAACCAGATTTGTTTCTTCCTTGCCACCCCTGATCTGAAGGAACAACCACTTGCCAAAACCACCTATCATGAATGGTTTCGGCCGAGGTGTCTCCCCGGTGCCGCAACTTCAGGATGACCAATCCTTGAGTTCAGGGTGTCCATGCAGGGAGTTTCTGCCCCATGTTGGTTGCCCGCATGAGTCCTGTGATATATAAACTGGCACATGGAAGAGTGGGTTGATGATGTGCCAAACGCAGGCGGGATATATCTGTGGACTCTCGCTTGTCATGAAATCTCGAACACCCAATAAGAATGGTAAGACAATGGATAACGGCTGAGCAAACACACGCACGCATTGCAAGCATCCATTTGGAGCCCCGGACTTGTAATTGTCATTCAGCGCGTCAATCGCATCCTGGCCGAAGCGCGACAAGGGCAAAAATCAGGAAACCCCCATGCCAAACAGCAGCGTAATGAAAGAAAATGAACTTCTTTGGTTGGGACGTTGACCCGCTCAATGTTGAGGTGGCGCTGGCAAGTCCTGAAATGGCGGTGGAATCCCAGTGACAACCGGGTCATGGCTTTTGCAAAAGATTTTGGCTACAACAAGTTCAGGACGCTCGGGCGGCGCTGAGCTGCCAACAACGCGCGCGAGCGTTTCAAAGCTTACCGGGCGCCAAGCCCAGGGAGCTAAGCAGCAACAGCTGCAACGATAAATCCCAGCCCCGATATGATTGTGTGGGTTGTTTCCCTGTCGACCGGGTTTTGCATGACGAAACGGCCACCTGCAGAAAAGAAGTGGATCTGGTGGATTGCGCGGCCTCATCTTCCGAGGGAATGGTGTTTTGATCATGCGCTGAAGTATGAACATATTTGAGTAGCGGACAAAAGTCCGCTAACAATTGCTGCGATGTGGCGAACTGGATTGTCCCCTTTCGCTTGTGAGGTTTTGGAGGTGTTTACGGTCGCGTTGTTTCTGCAGTATTGTGTGTGAATTTCTGTAAATTTGAATGTTTGCTGCTTTACTTTGCTAAGCCACAATGCTTAGTTTTTGAAAAGGAAAAAAATCTGCAGGAGCAAGGCTTAATTCACCCATCTCGTTGTGGTAGTCAGACCGGTTGGGGTTTAGATCGGTAGGGTTCTTTGCAAATCTTGCGGAACCTCATGAAATCTCACAACTCTAGTTTTTTCTGGAGTTTCTTAGTTGTTAAAACATTTGTTTAAATATTGTTTCGTGAATGATACGATGGTGGGTAGAAACGCATGTGTCGAGTTGGTGATACCTGATGTTAGGGGATTTGTTATTGTATGTCATTGTCATTGTCATTGTCAGTCTTGATGGCCTTGGTGAACCAGGTAGTCTTCATCAAATTATATCTGTAAGAACATTCATGTTCGTATCAGCTGCAGATGGCTCTGGTTCATTTCAATGTTTCTGATTCTGTGGCTGTGCTTCTCAGGGTGGGCCCGGCGAGTTTATAAAGTGGAGCTTGTGTTATATTGCTGCAAAATACAGGCGCGGTAGATCGAACACCAAGCTAAAATTGCACAAGAAACATAAAAATGATGAGCAACAACGCAATCCCTCTATTAGGACAAGGTCTTCCGAAGCATAAAATATCAATGGTGGAAATTACCCATCGGTGTGTAAATCGGAAGGGGTATCGGTTGAGGAATGGGTTGGGCATCGGTTGAGTAACCCATGCTTTCTCTACAATTCAGAAGGTGGAAAGCTGAAACACGAAAGCTGAATATAGTCTCAACCTGCCCGTTCTCAGCTGTGGGTATCACCACGGCAACCCCGGGCAAGAAAACTGAATCAACATAATGCATACCTATCTTTCTGGAGGGTATCGGTGCTGGGTCGTTCCCTATCTCTTATGAAGGTTTCCCTCACCTACGAAAACCGACATGTCCACCGGAAAAAAAATCTATTTTGATACACATTTGCGGGGTACTCATATAGGAGTGATATATTTCGTGATATGTCTCAAATGTGTCAGCCATTGAATCAAACGAATTTTAATGTGAACCAGCGTATGCGACTGTCGCTATGGAATGGTTGAACATCAAGAGACAAGTGTCGTTCTCAGCAATGGGCACAAAACATGTGAATATCAAAGCAAACCAAATGACATGAGGTGGGTGCATCATACGCGTGCGTGCACACACACAAATACATACGTAATGTAAAGAATGATCAGAACCTATCAAAAAACAAAGGCTGGTGTTCAACTCGTGAACATTACGAATGTGCAAAGCCAAGAACTTTTTGCAAGGGTCTAAATTGCAAACAAAAACCTCAATTTGGGAACCAACCCAATAAATGCTATACAACGTTTCCACCAAAAGAACTTGACTAACAATGGCATCTCTTGATGTGCAGTAGTGAGCTAGTATTCTTAGTTCCGATAACTCCCGGGTACGAGCCCGAAAACAACAAAAAGTATTTGAATGAAGTGTCCGTTTGGTAACAAGGGCTCGGAATGCCTAGACCTTGGCATGTTCTTAGAATATCATTCCAACTTGATCCGCTCTAGGCCAAGCATTGCACATCCGAGCGGATCAAGTTGGTGGGCAGAAATAGCACACCCCCCCAACAGTTGAGCCACTAGTTGCAGTTTGATTCTTAAGATTGACACGCTGTTCTGAACCAGAAAACTCCCAACACGACCGTAATCATCAGTAATCCAAACACATGATATGTGTCATGGTTCATAGGTAATCGTAGCTGTTCCTGTCTAGGACCCTCTGCAAACAACAATGACGCTTTCAAGTTTCCACATTTGGGACCGGACCCTCAGCACAGTGCATTGAACACCTTAATGGGTTATAACCTGTCGTGTGTTCACGGATGGTCACTGACACCCGGCGGGTTGTCATTTAGACTGGGGGACTGCTTGCGGCTACTAAAACCAATAGCATCTATTGGAGTGAAAGTTCTCATTTCGATACGGGTGAAAAGCAGGAGAATCGAGGGACAAATTGATACAATGCAACTCATTTGTCTATCCAACTTTCTTTGTTGGATTCTCGATTCTAGCCAACATCAGGATCTAGCCAAATTGATAAGAAAGAACTGTTGATCCTGATGTTGGCTAGAAGTAGATAGGGCAGTGGGTCAAAACCCCGTACCCCTGGTTCCCCATCATTAGCCGTTGTTTTCCCTATTGTTGTTGGTTATTATCTGCCATTAGTTGGTTGGTTAATATCGACCCATGGCCATAGAAGTAGCAGCACACCCCCTTAATTCAAAATCTTCACCCCGTGCCTTCCCCGGGAAGGCACGTTTACCCCAAGTGACATGTCTCTTTTCAACGACTAATTCTGCTTGGTGGTGCTCACCACCCCTATGAAAAATATGCTTGTCAACCAACCACTTGTTTATATAAATAATAGGGAAAATGAAAAAATGTTTAAAACCACCAAGCAGAATTCTTAAGCCATTTGGCCAGGGGTCAAGCTCTTGACCATCATGTTTATGGCTTATAATGACCAACCAAAACCTAGGGAAAACAATGGTTTATGATAGGGGAACCAGGGGGACTAAGGGTTTTGACCCATAGCCATTTGCATCCATTTACTAAACTTGGTGGATTTTAGATCCCTTGCTTAAAGCTGTAATCTCAATGAGTTTGCGGCAAACCCATCTCACCCTTAAGACACTAAAATCTAATTTGATGGCTGTAAGCCACGTAAGATTGGCTAATCATCGGTCATTCTCAAAGGCAGTCACTCAATGTTTCGCAGCCAGCTGCTGCTGCCCTCCCAGCGTAAAATGAACCAACATGCTGCTGGTTGATGGTTTAAGCCCACTTGAAAAACTCAATGGGGAAACATATCAAATATGTTAAAACCACCCATCAACAAATAGACGGTTCGATATTTGCATCATATACAAGCATCAAACCACTTAAATGTAAATGTACTTTGGATCCAATAGTTTCAAACTACCAATCCACCATGGAGCATCTGGCGCACGTTCTTTTTTCTCACTCGGCATATGTCTGCAGCATGTCCACCGTATGTTCTCCGCGCGCCACAGCGCCCAAATCCTGCAAGAAGGCCCGGAGCCGTGGACCCCGCAACCGCGCCATGGCTTGAATCGCCAGTTGCCTTGGCCGGTGAACATCCTCATGGCCATGCTGGTGCCTCCTAGGGATGTGGCCAGGGTGATGGCCAGTTATTTTTTCTTGCTGTCGTGAGATTTGAATTCCAATTGCTTATCGAATTGTCAAGAAACATCCTGAAAAACATGAAGCATCAATGTCCACAATTAAACCAAAAAAAGACTTGAAATTACTTTACTTCGAGTAATCCCCACCATGTCATGTCAACACCGCTTGTTGACTCCACTTTGATCTGACATTCCCTCCGACATTTAGGATGACATTCTTTCTGACATTCTTTCTGACATCTCTTCTGACATTCTTTCTGACATATCTTCTGACATTCTCTCTGACATTCTTTCTGGCATATCTTTTGACATTCTTTCTGACATTCTCTCTGACATTCTTTCTGACATATCTTCTGACATTCTCTCTGACATATCTTATGACATTCTTTCTGACATATCTTCTGACATTCTCTCTGACATTCTTTCTGGCATATCTTTTGACATTCTCTCTGACGTATCTTCTGACATTCTTTTTGACATATCTTCTGACATTCTTTCTGACATTCTTTCTGACATCTCTCCGGACATTCTTTCTGACATCTCTTCTGACATTCTTTCTGACATTCTTTCTGACATTCTCTCTGACATTCTTTCTGGCATATCATTTGGCATTCTTTCTGACATCTCTTCTGACATTCTTTCTGACATCTCTTCTGGCATATCTTTTGCCATGTCTTTTGACATTCTCTCTGACATCTCTTCTGACATTCTTTCTGACAT
>VSDK01010210.1:210607-222363 GCA_009767595.1 Symbiodinium kawagutii | reverse complement strand
ATGGTCGCGGTTGAGGTCTGGCAGCCACCACTGGCCGCGGATGGTCGTGGTTGAGGTCCGGCAGCCACCAGTAGGCATACATGATCGTGGTTGAGGTCCGGCAGCCACCACTAGCGGCGCTTGGTCGTGGTTGAGGTCCGGCAAGGGAGGAGGACGATGAGGAGAAGGAGAGGAGGAGAAGTCAGCTCTGATAAAATCTAACAACCCTCACCTGACAGGTGGGGAACAAAAAACAAAACAAAGTGATCATTAAGGGTTAACCAATGCGTCTTGAGAGACACTGATCCCCATCCTGACCTGAATGAGGTCAAATCTGCCGTTGTTGGCATGATCTCACTTTTGATAATGCGTCCGCAGTTGGACACCAGCATTATTGCTGTATGAAGTATGTCAGTCTAGCACTCAAGTTTGCCTCTCCACGACGGTTTCCTGGCGCGTCCGGATCTTTCCCTGTGAAGCCTGTGACGGTGGTTGTCCACTTTCAGCTGACGCAGTATTGTTTTAATGGGTGCCGTGTAGTCGAAACTGCTTGCGGATTCATCTTCAAAACTTAGGGATCACCGGCTGGGCCTGTTTTGATACTCATGGTGGATCCAAAAATGCCCTTGAGACCCAAGGACAACCCATCCTCCCAGGGCAACCCATCCTCCAAGGACAACCCATGTTTCTGAGAAACAGCCGTCTATTCCAAGGACAAGCCATCCTCCTCTCATCGGGAACCACCGAGTCTTTCCCCTTCGAGCTTCCGATCTGCCGCTGAAAGCGAGGTCATGCAAGGAGCAGTGCCAGCCGCAGCCACGGTCGACAAATAGACTTGTTCGTGTCCTGGGTCTGCTTGGCTCCCCACCAGAATCTGTCACTAGCCATGGGTGTTTTTTTTTCCATCGCCATCCCGAAGGTTCAGCTGGGCTGATGGTTATCTACTAAGATCAGTTAAGAACCATGGGCTGTGGCTCAAGATGTTGGAGTAGCATTTGGGTGGTTGACATGTGCCGCGCTAAGGAAGTGACCAGAATGGGCCCAAGGAACAGAATATGTTTGCCCAATAGCTAATCCTTCTCGAACTGTTTTTTTTGAAGCCACTGATCCAGCATCAAAATACGCATCAACACCTATATAAATTATATAATGACCATGAATTTCATCAACCAGGCAGTCTTTTTCGTTCAATCGCAATCAGTTTATTCCCATGGTAATCCTGCTATCATGTATCGAACACATGCAAGTTTGGATTTGTTGTTCCACCCTCTGTCCGTTCTTTCCTCTGGTGATCGGACATAGCCATAGCCATGGATAATCCACCAATCTTTGTTGATGATTTCGAGGGTTTCTCTCTCAAAAATGGTGACTTTCCTTTGCTATGTTAGACTGCTAGAGTGTCCTATACTGTAGATCTTCGCACTTCCAACATAATTCTCTTTGTGGCGTTGCTAAGACTAGCCTCCATGTCGGGACCAACAACTAGCAGCCGCAGCAGGCACCCGGCTACCAAGAGACTTTCGGCCATGGCCGAAAACACTTTGAAGATTTGGCCGCTCATGCTCCTGAACGGTGACGACAAATCATGTCCCAAGATGGCAAAGAACTTGTTTTTGGGTATATGTTCAATGTGATATGGTATATCGATGCATATCGGCATATTAATGCATAATGATAGACGGCGCCCACCTGTACCTGATGGTCATGATCAAGCAAGGAGTTTCTTCAAATTGGATGCGCACCGGATTTGTATAGGGCAGGTCGTTCCACAACCGGTTCCATCGGCATGGTTGCTGATGGTTGTCGTCGATGTCGAATGATGATCCCTTGTCATTTTCACATGGGATCTCATGTTTCGACGAGATCATGAGTAACATCGGCATGCAGTTTTTTATCTGTTTTTACAATGTCATCAGGGTCCTAATGACGACCAAGGTTTCAAGGAATCATTCAAAAAAGTCATCAGAGCCCTATCCTTGGCTGGTGCGTAGCTGGGAAACCCATAAGCATTGATGTTGATGATGCTGACGAGTGGCCTCACAACAAAGCTGCAAATGAAATAACAGAAACAAAAACCAAAACAACTTGATAACACCTGGACCATCAAGTTCAGCCTTCCCTGGCCCGCGCGATGGCCATGGGGCTCTTCCCTGGCCCTGGAGATCCACCAGGTGGGGGGTCACCCCTGACCCCAAGGGCGGGCTCCTTGGCCACGTGTGAAAGCGGCCCACCACCTGCTGCACCAACGCGGCCACGTCGGGCTGGGACAGCTGGGCGCTGCGAGAGGTCAATAAACGCTGCAGGAAGACCAGCGCCGGTTTCAGCACGTCGTGCCTCGGCGGATTCGATGCTTAATCAATGGTAGTTTCTCAAAATAGGGACCCCAAAAATGGTAGGTAAATCGACTAACAAAATGGTTTATTCATATTCCTATAAATGACTAACACAATGGTTTATTCGATGGTGACCCTTTGGTAAACTAACACGTCCTCCAGGGCCCATGCACCCGTGGCATCCATGGAGCCAGGCCAGGCACCAGGAAGCGGCTAGCCAGGTCAGGCTGATTACACCCCAGTGATCTAACACAGCTGGCTGGAAAATCACAATTTTTCGAGGGAAACCCTGGGAAATCAGCGATTTCACTGGTGGATTTTCCACTGCTATGGAAGATCACCGGAGGGTAGCCAATGGCTTGATGGATCGAGGAGTCAATGGTTAACCAACGGTTATGCTGGTTGATTGATGATTGAACCATTGATTCACCCAATGGTTCACCATTCAATGGCTGGTTGATTGATGATTTGAATGGTGCGGTTTTTTCTCGATTTAATGGTGGGTAATCAATGATTGTTAATTCCATGATGGATCCAATCATTGATGAACTACCTGCAGTTTAAACATAAATAGCTGCCATGAATAGCTGGTGATTAACCATCCAATAAACGGCCTCTTAATAGGCCACGTCCATATCCCCAGAAATACCCTCTGCTAAAATAAGAGGCTGGCATGGAAAATGCACCATTTATAGTTGTTTTTTTCCATGGACAATTGCATCATTTAACTTCCAGGTTACTTTGCCAAAGGGTAACTCAATGACTAATCAAGGATTAAGCGGCAACCAGTTCATTCGTGGCTAATGGATAATCAATCGATGATGAAGATGATGAAGCCATTATACATGGTCTAGTCATGTCTAGTTTTCTACGGATGAGATTTTCTTGATGGTTAATGAATGACTGGTGGATACTTGATTTGCAACCATTCGCAACCATCAATTGTTGAGACTTGCTTTGACCACTATTCACTGTAACCATTGAATAATATCTAACCTTTCGGAGAGAATAAGATACAGTATCCTAAACAGGGAAACCCTTGATTTGTCCGTAGCACGATGCACGTACCATTCAGCATAATCTATCTGCAAATGAGTGGTAGGCTTGGAGATTTGTCAAGACATGTCTGGACAAGAAAGTGATGGGTGAACAAAGGAATTTACGCCAGGGAATGGGAGCATGTGAACCAAGAGCCGTGAATGCAGCAACATTCAAGAAAATGAATACCGCACGTGACCTCGAACGAAGAAATCTCTCAGGCTGCAGCTTTAGAGAGTCAACCAGTGGTAGCGAATCAAATATTACAGTGATTGAACCGGAGTCCATTTCTGAAAGCATCATGCCCCGTTCCGCCATTGCAGTTTTCCGAGCTGCTCTGTGGAACCAAGTGCTGCAACACAGAGTTGAGATAGAGGAGCCTTGGATTTCTGGCAGGGCGGTGGAACATACCACGGTGCGGCATAATCACTCCAATAACTATACTGTAAAGGGTGACTACTGGTCAAAGCGGAGAATTTGTGCTAGGCCACAGCTGTACGCTTGAAGCCTGAGGAAAAAAAACAAGTAACCACCCCCCCACGTCTAAACAGTGATTCAACCGATGGATCAGTTTGCTTGAAGAGCAAATTGATCCAAGCGCCCAAGCAAAGCCCAAGCATTGGAGACCCATGGATTCACGGATCTATGATGCTCATGGAACTATTGGACCTGGCCGGAAGAAAGAACCAACTGTTGAATTCGGACCAATCTGGTAGTCAATCTGATGGGAACTCCGGAAAACAATGCCTCAAATAAGGTATTCTCCTTGCCATTGTGCACACTAATTACCTTCTGCAAGGGATGCATTAGAAACCCAATCAAGTACATGGTGTACCTAACCGGCGGCCACAACTTGCCACATCAAATGTTTGTACGCGTGCTTGGCAAAAATGTACCCGAACAAGAAACAAACACAAACACAAGCTTTGAAAATTGTTTGTTGCTGGTGGGCAGTCGTTAATCCCAAGGTTTTCAAAGCACCAGTCGTTTTGCACTCAATTAAAAGAGCACTTCAAATATCGTCATAAATTGTCAAATAATAAACATCACGCATATGAATTGAATGCTCAAATTCAAAGAGCAGTGAAACTATAGGCATCTGTCAGGAGATGTTGCAAAGCATGGAACACAGTCGGTAGAAACTTCCAAGGGGTAAGTGACCAAACTGAATAAATCAAAAAGGTGTTGGTCATTGAGCCACTTTGAAGACAAACATGGGGCGAAGTTTGCCTCTCAGAAGGGAAATTACAATTTCATACAATGGACTATAAAATCTAGCCTGGGTTGCATGTGAGGAGGTACCAAGCATCATGATTCACTGCTTTTCGATATTGTTTCGGTCTTTCATCAGTCCTTGCTCTCTTTGCCTCTGTGATCATGACATTGGCCTATCACTGTGGATAGAGCATGCTAAAAAAAGGCGCAGTGAACACTGGCTGAAGTAGTGGCCATGCTTGGTTTTTTTTCTGGCAAACCTGAGTCCCAATGATTTTGAACAGACTGCATCGGTCAGGAAGCTGAAGGCCAACTGAACAGCGGACCGCTTTTGGCCAACAACAAATCATCACCACCTTTTACAAAAAAGCAGGTCCTGAGAAGATTTGGTCTGTATTTAGCCGGTGACTTTTTGGCACCCGACACAACATGACAGCATAACGCAGCTTAGGGCACCAACCTAGGAACAAGGAGGAAATTGATTGAGTAGCGAGTTTTGACACTAGTGTAGAAACTAAGCCTACCCTCTGGACTCACCACCAACCGCTCCAATCCAAATCGCCCAAACAGAACCATCCCTATCAACACCCACATTGGCTAGTTTCCGCTTCCCCTCAAACACGATTAGCCACAAAAAAACATTTCAACATTATAAAAAACATTTTGCATTCAAACGCTGGAACGGACAAATCGACAAACAAGCACGGCCACTGGCGAAAATTGGTGTGTTTCTCAGCTGGTTGCCCATCTTCTCTTCGCTTCCTATACCCTTTTGAAATTGGTGCCTTGAGAAGTGCCTTCCCCTAGGCCCTGCGCAAGCAGATCCACAAGGAGATCCACGTTGCGGAGATCCAAGGAGCCAGCTGCTGCGAAGCAAAGAGGGAGTCGCCTCGGTGTACCATCGTTGCAGTTGGGAAGGGTCAGGACCTTCGCTGCAGCTTCCATCTTGCTTAGCTATATGACATGGTCGTTCAGCATGGCAAGTTGATGCCCTGACTTGCGACCAGTGAGTTGAAAAAAGTTTCAACAAAGAATCGTCAACCACTCTTGGATTTGATAGCTTTTGTTGGTCAATAGGTCTTCCGATGCCGCATGGTAAACATCTGGGACATAAAAATGAGGTTTCCCTTGCAAGGATCAATCGAGGAGTCCATTAAACCGAGCAGTTTGCTAAACGCAACGCTTCAAGCATGCAGGCTAAACTCCTTGAATGGTCCACTTGAATCACATGATTCAGGGTGCCAGTAGGGCGACCATGATTATGTTCACATCATCCGAAACCTCGGCAAACTTCCAACAAAGCACTGGGATTTTCCGCATCAAACTGGACAGGAAACAGTCCTTTGGTCAGCTAATACTCCAAATGATCCCGCAAATTGCATTGGCACGCGCTCACTGGCTTGATCTGTCCATCAATTCACTGCTTGATCCGCCATGTCCTGTCTGATTCAAGTAGCTTATGCCATCAATGCCATTGGAGCGTGATCAACCATCTTCTGAACCAGCACACCAATCGAATCATTTGTCAATTCCCAACGGTAAACTGATTTGCTCGTCGGCAGTTATTTAATGGTTGATGGACTACTGAACTACTAGTTGTAACTGCTAGCCATGCATCATTCTGGTGGACGGTTGATTGACATTTGCCTACCACTAGTTAACTAGTACGGTTGATATTGATGAGTAAACCCATCATTCTGGGTGGGTCCCTTGCACAACTGGTCATGATCACCCATGGCCGACCCTTGCGCACTACTCCAACTCGCCGCGGCACCGGCAGATCCAGCGAGGGCGGAGCAAAGATCCAAGAAGGGAATGAGTTCCTGCTTCCCATCGTTTCGCTGCGGCGACGCCCCGTTGGCGAACTGAGGACAGCAAAAACAGAAGAAACTTAGGACCTAAAAAACAACCATGGAGATGAGTGGCCAAAGCCTGCTCAATGGTCGGGTGTAGGATGATGTCATCCAGTGCACTCCAGATCTTTATGCAGCAATGGCCATCTGATAAGATTGCATTATCCCTGTAGCTTCTCTTTGTGCAGTGCTCATTTGGGTGTTCCTCAAAATAGGGGACCCCATGTCATCCAAGATGAACCGTTTATAGCAATAGACCAACCATTTTGATCGGGTTCCCTATTTGGCTATGGGTCAAAACCCCGTACCCCTGGGTCCCCATCATTAACCATTGGTTTCCCTATATAATTGTTGGTTATTAACCCCCATTATTGGTTGGTTAAAGCCTTGACCCATAGCCATTTTGAGAAACCTCCATTTGGGTGCTGCAGGCCACTTTGTTCATTCACAGTTCTCCTCCGCAGGGCGTCCTTTCTGCACACATGTCCTGAGGGCAAGTCGTGATGCTTTCTTGGCGGAAGGTCATTGGTCGATGCTGACGGTCAGCGATGGCTAATGGTAGTCAATCATGATCATGATGGTTGATAGATGCTGGCATTCATGGTTCAATAGCTATCTATCTACCTATCTAATCTAATCTATCTATCTATCTAATTTCCAATGATCAATGGTTCTGTTGGGAACAGCTGCTAACATGAAGCCGCCCCTGACCCACCACCACAACGAACCAAGTTCTGTCACTTGCAAAAAGTTGTGGCACGAAATGTCTACACACAGGATGTCGAGGTGGAAATCGGACACTGCCGGGAAATCGACCAAGAAACGCAGAAACTGTCGAGCAATAAACTACTCTTGGATTATATCGGATGTGTTTATCAATGTTATATTGATATTGGTTCTTTTCTTGAAGAAACTAGAAAAAAAGAAACACGCACAGGACCCTCCATGCTACATAGGCCCATCTCAAAGGTTGAGCAGGGACCATCCACACAATTCCTAGCCATTCTTCTGGGAGATGGCCCTACCATGGGGCCTTATCAAAGTTGTACGTAACGGTTAGGTGTCGAAGCCATATCCTGTGTGCAGCCCCAACAGCTAAGTGGCAAGGAATGTTCAGTAAGGCTGCATGACACTCTTCACGAAGAAACACGTTACATAAAGATGAATTTGATGCCCAAGATCTGCAGGGATAGCATCGTTTGCAGCACAAAATGATACTGATTGGGGAAAATGCAGCGCAAGTGGGTTGCAAATTAATAGCCTTGGTAACCATGGCTTGCCATCTGCTGCATCTACAACCCCTGTCTACAAAATCTTAAACGGTCAACACTGTGAACAATGATGAATGATTGCTGGCAAATCACAATGGTCATCTACGCCAAGTGTTCCCATCATTATGGCGAACAATCTCATTAGCTAATAATCATTAAGGTCATCTAACCATTATTAGAAAACAATATCATTCGCCATATGATTCACTAATAGCTAATCGATTGATTCGTCATATCACGAACTAATGATATTGTTGAAACTATTAGCCAATCACACACTAGTTAGCTAATTTTAGCTCATTAATAACAGTTAACCACTAATGATATGACCAAAATTCGCCAACTGGCCCCTTTGAGTTTGAGCCAAAGGCAGTGGCACTCTGCCTATGCGGCGCGCCACGGCGTTGGAGGCACCGGGGCCGACTCATCGATCGGCGCGTTTCGAGCCAGGTCTCACAGCCGCCCTGTTGCTGATCAGATCCTTGGTGCAAGGAAGTCCCGCGCGGAAAGCGCGTACGAGTCAAGGGCCGGGGTGACCCAGTGGTTGATAGGGGAATAACTAACTAACCAAGAATAATAGGGAAAATCTGGGAGGATAATAACATATAATAACCAATGAGGATAATAACATATAATTAGCTCCTAACCAATTACGGAGGATAACCAACCAATCACGGAGGATAACCCACCAATCATGGAGGATAACCAATAACCCACCAATATAATAAGGGATAACCAACCCAGTGCTATGGGTCAAGCAGCTAACCAACCAATAATAAGGGATAATAACTTAAGAATAACCAACAATAATAGAGGAAAATCATGGTTATTGATAGGGGAACGAGGGGAAGCCGTGGATTTGCCAAGTGGTTGACTACCTATGGCCCTGGCTAAGAAGGTTACCTTTAGCTCCCTCACAACAGCCAGTTGAAGTAGCAAGTGTTGAATGCAACGGTGGATTCCTTTCAATGGTTGATGAATCGGCTTTGAATTTGAATGATTGAAATTAAATAAATTCAATGAATCAACTATGGTTGATGAATCAGCTTTTCATCAAATGGTTGATTAAGTGTTGATTTGAATCATCTGCCAATCTCTCTTTGTCTCTTTCCAGCGCCACCGTCACTTGCCAATACCCACCTCGCGTTGCCAGGAGTTTCTGAGTTTTTGAGATATTTCGAAACACCTTCACCCACATTGACATGAAACATTGTTCCTTCAAAACGTTGATTTCTTGGCAAACCTGTAGGTTCACTTGGGGTTCCCTGCTCTGAGTGCTTCAAAATGAGAAGGGCAACGGACAGAATCTCACATCTAATTTTGACAGCTTTCCAGGCAATGGCCGCGTGCTCAAGTATAGCTTGCGCTTCATGGTGGTTACCCTGGCAAAACAAACCTCCAAAAGGAAATGGGACAGGGAAAACCCAGAGCAATCATGATACTACTCATGAAAACAACTCACGGTGTAACTCGCTGGTCGTCCAGGAAAGAATTCGTGAACCGCATGCTCCCAATCTGTTGAGTTCAACCATGCAGTACCAATTTGGCTTACTGACTGTATGGTGGTTCTCAACATGGGGGACCCCTAAATCATGCACTTTTTACCGTTAATTATAATAAACCAACCATTGCTGGGGTACTCCTATGGCTTGAGCATTGCCCGTATCAATCGTATTCAATCGCGTCCGCCTGTTTCATTCCGAGTTTCCAATTGTGGCAGCACGCAATTCTGCGCCAGTTGTGGATGGGTGGCCATTTGCGCCATGGCCGCCAGAACGGCCAATTGCCCCTCCTACAGAAGGGCAGTGATGTGGCCAAATGGCCATCGAAATCCAATTCGTGTTGGTGAAATTTTGACTGGACTAAACCATCATGCCTGCTCCCAAATTTACGCTGCTGAATTCACCTGTGCATCTTTGGTCTTCACGACATGCTTTATAACGCCACACTCGATCTTGGAGAAGTCTCCACATTGTCTGATCAAACATGATCAAACTCACATCGCAATCATGTTCATCCAGGTGCGTGCTGCTGTGTGTGAATGTCACATAGGTATATCTCTTGCTTCGACCGTGGCTTGTTTTTTACCTGTTTTTTCAATCACCATACTCCGTACGCGGAAATCATCCAGAAAACCCAAATGACCAGCACTGATTCACCGAGTTGAGCAGAAACAACCCCATCCTCAAGCACCAGGCTATTTCCACCTGCCACCAGCATTTTCGACCCCACGGTGCCTGGGGTGGACACCTGCCTTAACCCACACGTTGTTTACGGGGGCCTCCCAGCGTGCCATGGCAACCCGGTGGCTCCTGGCAGCAGGTCACCAGCAGCTGCAGCAGCTGCTGTGCCAACTCCACGTTCTCGGCTTCGCAGGCGGCGCGCCCGGCACGGCGCAGCAGCGCCAGGACGTTCACTTGCAACGCCACCTGGGGACACCGAGACGGGACCCAGCGGAGAGGGACGTCATGGGACGTCCAACTGCGACACCGAGGTGTCGAAGTGCTCGAGATTGAACTCTGCAACTATTTTGAACCAGTTTGGTGGTTTTGTGAAATGGGGGGTACCCAAAATTGGTGGATTTGGGGTGTCCCCGATTTTGAGGAACTTTCATGTGTTGAATGCAGGTATTTAGGAGCCTATCAAATTGCTATATGAACAATTTAAGCTGAATTATTGCAGCTTCAGCATCGTTGAATAGTAGCAATAATTGAATGAACTTACATCAAAGATTGCGTTGCTGAAGAATAATATGCTGCTCCTGGCACAAAGGGTAAACTGCATGTGACCTGACAAAGGCAAGGACTTGCAACTAAAACGACATTGTCCCGCTGGTGGATTCAACCCCTCTGAAAAACATCAGTTGTCTAACTACTCCTGTAGGTTATCATCCCCTATTATCAATTGCCCCTATTCTCATCAACTACGACGATCCCCCATTGCTAGGAATAAGAAGATAATAGGTCAACGATTAACTACTATAATTAATCATCAACTACTATGATCATCAGTCATTTTACCATTCTTGTTGGCTGTCATCTCCTATCATCAACTACTACGTTCCTACAATCCGCCGTGAGAAAAATACTCACCAACAGTCTTCACAAGCTGGGCCCCCAACCACTTGTAAGTTGGGTTACAATTAACCCCTACAACTGGTAGAAATCACCCTAGTTAGATTAGCTCTAAACCAACTCACCTAAGTGGTGAAACGGGGCCCACCTTGCAACGTCAAGCTGAAACGACGTCCAGGCACATCGGAGTACTCGAACATGGGCCGTCCCTTGATGGCATCTTTCGCCACTGGAGCCGCCAGCAACAGCTGCTGACAGGGAGCCGCTAAGGCGGGCCTGGCCCCGTGATGAGAGTCACAGGGTGGCCGTGCTACCCCGGGCCCCCAGGTTACAACTTGGCGAACGACGAGCCAACTGCATACATCTATCACAAACTGGTAGTTGCATCAGCGACTTGATCAAAAACTAGCTGGTTGATATATCTTGAACCTGATGGTTACATATGGCGGCGTCAAAACTATATTTATTGAGGTGTGTTCACAGATTCTTTGAACGTCCCCTATAATTTTCCAAGTTTTGGGGTGCTCCTTTGGGGTATCGTGTTGAGACCGTCCCCTATCGTTTTCGGGTAAAATCGACCAAACACATCTCCACTGAACGCAAATACTATAATCTTATCTCTGGCTCACATGTTACTACACTAGCCAGCCAGCTAGAAGAAATATAACATCCTAGGGTGACTTCACGCTTTCGATTGGCTTAGCAAGCTGACATGTCTTGCATACGAGCGGCCAGCAGGAGAGGAGAAATCCTCAAGCAAGGCCAACACGACGTTTGACCAGAAGCAAATGGGGATTCCACACGTGGCTCACCAGTTTTCATCAAAGCATTGATGATATTGATGATGATGATGATGATGATGATGATGATGATGATGATGATGATGATGATGATGATGATGATGATGATGATGAATGACGATGATGATGATGATGATGATGATGATGATGATGATGATGATGATGATGATGATGATGATGATGATGATGATGA
>VSDK01010210.1:158972-210589 GCA_009767595.1 Symbiodinium kawagutii | reverse complement strand
ACCCATCATGGGGAGGTCTGACAGGAATGTCTACAATAATAGCGAATGAGAGGGTTTACCTGCAAGAAAACGCTCTATAAACAACGACCTGGCACCAACCCATCACACCATCTTCAGAATACGCAGTACCAAGTTACTTATCACCCTAGTAGATCCTAGTAGTTTGTTAGGACGCGCAGGAATTGTGTAATTAAGATAGCTAATCACAGCTCTACACCAACAACCCATCAAACACCAAGTGGTCCTAGTAGTTTGTGAGGACACCGGATAATCAACATAGCTAATCACAGCTCTACACTAAAAAAACCTATAAAATCTATTTCAAAAACCAAGCCGAAAACATGCACTTCACATCCATGGTCATAGGACGAGCGGCGAGCCAAAGCATCCGAGGCCATGCGAGCTTCCGGGCTGGGACCCAAGCCTTGCGGGGACGCGCTGCCTGCTTGCTCCATCACCTCGGTGGCAGCACTTTGGTGATGTTCGGTCCTGAAAGCACGAGCCTATGCCATCCCTCCGTCTATCTTCACTGTTTCGTGTATGATGTTTACACGGATAAACATCATATACAACACATGCTAGAAATTGAAACAAACACATTTTTGGTTAAAAGGTGCAGGCTGGACGACACGACCATAGCCCTGGACTCCATCCACACTCCCTTCGATCCAGGGACAGTGTCGCACCGCAGAATTCGGCAAAGGATCCGGTGCAGCAGCACTCGGCCTGCCGCAGCTGGGGGGTACTGGGAGTCATAGCCATAGTCTCAATACAAGGTCCAATAAACGTCAACCAATAACCCGGATGCTCCATGTATGGTATATCTACCTGCATTTGCCCATCAAATGACCCAAATGTACATAAATATACCATACATGGATCTACTGGGTAATTACATAGTTGGAACCGCGTACGCGTTTGGAAATATGGGGAATAATCTCAATAATTACGCATATACGGGCACCATATACGCCTGACAGTGATTGTGAAAATGATGATTCATTAAGGGTCGTGATGATGATGCTCATGCTTTTTTTTTGAAACATGCAGCACACACAAATTGATCCCGATTCAGTTGTACGGCCGATAGTGCGGCCAACGCATCTGTGGGTTAGCCCCTCTCAGCATCGGGTCCTGAATTTATGCTTAGCCGTGGGTCGTTGAATGAATCGGACCGAATCTAAATCACATGTCCTGGCCCGGAATACTTGTAGAACATCAAGGCATATTGCAACCTGGAAAGACATAAATGATGCTAAAATCCAAACATCACGGTGTGTCACTTCAGGGTATCATTTCAGGTATGAGTGCTTTCTTTGTCTGGCTTCATGTCCGAACGGAAGGTTGCACTCTTCGCATCCGCATGTAGTACAGCAATATCCAATGATTATTGCTATCACTTCCTAATACCATCTCATAGCAAGCATGCTGTTTCTGCTACTAACCTTGGGTACCAAACAGCTTACCCCAAAGCAATGGTGCCCTATCTGCGGGCAGGGGAGATCCCCAGCACTCCTCCAGCTCCGAACCTGCTTCACTGGAGGCATCGATGCCGCTCTTGAGGGCTGTAGCGGAACCTGGTCCAACCCACCACCCGCTGGAGGAAAGCAATGACCAACTTCCAAGGGAGGGCCCCTGCAGTTTGGTGTGTAATGTTGGTTTCTGATTAGTGTAACCCCCCCTAAAGTAATGAAAATAGATGAAACCAACAGGTAGATACTAATCAGAAACCAACATTATATGCTCTAGCTATGAAGGCAATGCGCGTTGCTGGCACCACACTGCTCTTCGGCAAACATCCGAGACATGTGCGGTGCCTCCCTTTCTTGTTTACCTAAATGCTCCAAGTTCAACCCATGCACGTGCACTTCTCGCGAGTACTTCCAGGGTCTTGCTAATTGCTGCCTTCGTGATTGCTGTCGGTCTTTCTGCTCTTGGCTGTTTTGCATGCGCGTTTTCGGAACACTACCATTGATGCTTCGTATCACTCTGATTGTGATGCTCCTGACCATGCTTTCTGATCTCACCACCAGTTTTATTCTGGAATTATGACTGTAATTCATATTATGGTCATGATCTCACTATAATCTTACTCCTGAACAAGCATTGAAATGAGCATTATGATTTGTCAAATTCCGAGTTTCACGGTGGCCGGACGTGTTCCTGGCTTCCCAGCAGCTCGGCAGCAGCAGCGTGCCTTCACAAACTTGCGCGAAGCCCATGGCAGCTTGATCTGCGGGTAGGTTTCGCCTCAGCTAAGCAACCAGCTCAGCTTGGGAGGAACAATCACCAAGCGACCCCAAGTCATCGGGAGGTGCCAGTGACCCTACAAGTCTGACCCCTGGCATCCGCAAAGTGTATAGGTTACCTCCCACTGAGAGGTGGTTCCATGGAGGAAGCGGGTTCGTCCTGTGGTTGGCCTTGTCCAAAAATCTCCGGCATAACAGGCGATGATGATACAGTCACCATTCTTTCGCGTTCTAAACCAGGGCTATCATCCAGTATCGTCAATGATCCACCATTACTGTTTCGCCCCTGTTGGCAATTGACAACCGTTGACATTGGACGATAACGCAATGAACAATGAAGTCAACTGGTAACCCACTCATAACCATATGGCTAACCCGCTATTAACCCACTATTAGCATTAACCCCAGGTAATAACCAAGTATCAACCCTTGACTATTCGCTTGTCTATTAACCTACTATTAACCTGTTAACAATTAAACTATTAGCCACTATGGTTGTTAACCACGCTATCAAGCAGGCTATTAGCAATATTAATCTATGGCTATAACCCTGGTAGCCCTGGCTATAAGCAATAACTTAAAAACAATGGCCAACTTAACTGGTAATAACCATTAATCCATGCTTCTTATTGACCTTTTTTAACAACTGGCAATAAGCAAAAATCAACCCTTGATTACTGTTCACATTTTCTGGCATTTTCAACCATGGTTATCTTACTGTTCACCCCCTATTAACCGTATTAACCCACTATGAACCATCATGGCTAAGCGCCAAATTACTAACAAGCTATTAGCAAAGATTTATCCAAGCAAAGATCATATTAGCCATCATGGCTGTAGTAGTGCAGCACTGAACCATAAATAACAATGGCTAATAGTAAGGTAACCACTATGAACAACTGAAATTACTACCTTACCAAAAGCAAAGATCAGGCTATAACTATTAAACCACTATAAACCAACTAGTATTCATGGCTATAAGTTATAAGCAGATCATCCATTAACCATGGTTACCTTATTTTTAACCATCTTGGAATATCTTATTGCTAATCCACTATTAACTTACTATTACCCATTGATATATATATATTCATGGCTATAGGCTATAAGTCATAAGCAAAGATCATCCCCTCGCGAATGCTCCGAGGACCTCGCGCCTCGTTACCGCCCCCCGAAACTCGTCGTGTCACGTGATCCCCAGCAGCGCCCCGTGCAGCGCGGCGTCCACCTCGCTGGGCGCCTTGGGCGCCACCTGGGAGGCCACGGGTTGGGGCGCCACCGGGCGCCACCGGGGGTGGTGAACCCGGGTGGTTCATAGGGTTAAGCATGGCTGATTGATGGTCAATCAGATCCATAAGATGGTTCAATAGGATTATTTTTTTTGGATGAGTTGATAGGATTTATGAGATTTAGAAGGCTAACCACCATAGTTGAGATTCATAGGATGGTTCGTAGGATTTTTGTAGGATGGGCTTATAGGATGGAATTATAGGATGGTCAATAGGAGTAATGGTAGTTAACGCTGGTGGTTCATCGGATGAGTTGATAGTTCCAATGAATCCTTAACATAAGATTCATGGGATTTAAAGGATGAGTCAGGTAAATAGGATTAGTAAGGGTGGTTAGCCGTGGTGGTCAAAGGATTAACAGGATGAGTTCAGGATTCATAGGGTTTGAAAGGTAAACCACCATAGTTAAGATTCATAAGACGGCTCATACGATTGAAAGGATGAGTAAGTGATGCTTGAGATGGTTAAGGTTGAAAGTAAGGTTACGGTAATAGAATGGTTAATAGGAGTAATGGGAGTAATACAATGATTCAGTGCTGGTTTATATGTTAGTTGATGTGATGGTGACTAGGAAGGTTGGTGACAAGGTTTGGTAAAGCATAGGGTAGGATTTTAGACCCAGATAGGCTTAACAGGATGATTGATAAGAGTGTTGAAAGGATGCTTGATAAAATGATCTATAAAATAAGGTAAGCGCTGATTCAGTGATGATTAATGTACTGGTTCATGATGGTTCAGTGATGGTTAGGACTCCTATTAGTCGCTATTAATGGCCACTAATCATATAGCTTGTTCACCACAACCATGAAAACAATGGTTAGTAATGGTTGGCAAATGGTGGCTGATGCTGCTTGTTGAAAAGCTGCATGTGATTGTTGGTGGTAAAGGGAACTGCTACTTCCTGGTTAATGGATGGTTGGCTAATAGTGGCTATTGAGCATAGTCAAATTTAAAAAAAAAAAAACATTTGTTCACCAGGGTCAAGTTAACAAAAAACACCACGGTCAGTTCAACACAGGTTCTTGCAATGGGCACTGTGGTCAATAATGTTCATGCTGTTTCCTAATGATTGCTGGTAAGCCAACTGCGTGGGTTTCACAGAGATATGATATACAATGATTTTGCTAATCACAGTGGTCAAAGGAACACACATTGACAACACTGGATTAAATTGAGACATCTATGGAGATCCTGTTATCAATACTCCCCCGTGGTTGATCATAATTTGCTGGTGGTTTACCATCAAGTATGGCAGTGTAAATTGCAGAATAAGAACAAATATCAAGAGAGAATGGCTACAACCAACTCATGTTTCGACAAATTTTCGTTTAACACTGTTGATGCTTATATTTCTAGTTACATCACTAGTATGGTTACAATACTAGTATGGTTCCACAAATGGCACCTTTATTGTAACTGTACTAGTTACATCATTACAACAAAGGTGCCATTTGTGGAACCTTAGCAGCCTCCAAATCTGCTGCACCTCGGCCACCACCTTCAAGAATTCCTCCACGAAGGGGAGCAGCAACTTGCCGGCGTACCTTGGTGCACCGCGACATGTCGTTCTGCAGTGCACCGGATTGGTGTCGTGGTCCGCTGGACAACCCTACCAAACTATGATCAACAACAATTTTATAGTGGTCAGCTGGTTTGGTGGTATAGTTTATAAAGGCATTACCACAACAAATATTGATCAACAAGGGCTTTAGTTGATTGATGCAAAAAGTGAGCTGATAAAGCAAGGGCATCCCTACCAAAGAACGGCAATCCTGAGCTTTGGCGGCAACCCTGACTATTTAATTCCCTTTCAATGCTTGGGAGAGGGGCAGTGGCTGTTCACAGATTATGATGAGACCACTCCTTGCCCAGTACTACTGCATGGCCACCGGCCAATTTCACCACTTCTCAACTGTTAGAAGCAATGCCCCTAAACTCTGATAGCATTGATGATTCAGCCACAATTGTGGCGCTAAGTATTAGTATTATCAAATCACCACTTTTCAATTAACTCTAAACCCCCCTACGTGGCGCTGCCTCCAATCATCCCGCCAAGAAAAGCAGTTCAATGAGGTCCCGCCACTGGGCAGTTCACAGGTCATGGTAACATACCGGTGGTGTTGGTGGTTGGCTATACGCCAGCGTAGTGTTGGTTGGTTTAATCCTTGGTGACGTTGGTAAACTCTGGGAGTCCACCATCATTAAGATCTATGGTGCATCCTTCCTTTTTGGCACATTTAACTTCCAAGTTCAACCATGAATGTTTAGGGTAAATAAATGGATGAAGCCATTAAAACAATGTTAGGGCAAAAGCTATCCAAACAATGGTGCTTGGTATAAAATCATGGTCCAATCATGGTGCTTGGGATGGGTAAACATCTTCGCGAACATCGCCCAGACCATCCTGGACCTACGCCCGGAGCGATGACCTACTGGGCCACGGCTCAACGGCTTGGACGCCTCCGAGGTACCCGCAGAGCTCCTGCACGGTTTCGCTGGCTTCCACCGGGATGTGCGCCACCATGGTCATCAGCCACTGCACCGCCGGAGCCAGGTGCGCCTGAAGGCGGGGCCCAATCTTGGGGCCATGGGTGGTCAACGCGCGGTTTGTTGTGGCAAAGATGTATGTTGTATTGACTTCTCGTCCCAGAAGTGCTGAGTTGGTCAACAAAAATGGCACACACAACAACAGCTGAAAAACAAGAGCAATAAGAAGGAAACAAGCAGTTGCAAATGCAACAGCAAATCAAACAAGATTCACTTGGTGCTTTGGAGTCAAGAAAAGGCTGGAATCCCGAATATTGTGGTGATTGTTCCTCAGCTGGTTTATCTGAGAATATTATGACTAGTGACTAGTGGGAATTGTATCCCTCTGCTTACAGTGTGCTACCACGCACTGATGTAGTTTGTTGAATCCATCGGTGGGCGTAGAAATGCCACTACCTATAAACCATGATCGGTAGATTGGTATGACAGCTGCGTCAGTTGTGTCCCCAAGATGGTTGCTTTCGGCCATATCTATGACCTGGTTGTTGCGTCCCCACCCTTCTTAGTGGTATGTGGCCGAACCAATCGCCAGCTTATACCAGCAAAGTGATTCAACAAATGCCACGATTACAGCCATGACTCAGCCATGACTACCTCATGGGACCTTGGCTACCTACATCCATTGCTTGAGCACCTTATAGCACCACCACAGCCATTGCTTGCCTTGGTCACCCGTTGGACCTCCCATGACAGCCACCCGTGGAGCACCTGCAACTGCTTCTCGAAGTGCGGGCCACAGGCGCGCAGCAACGCAGCTGCAGTGCTGGAGACCTCTGCTGGCGCGCTCAAGACCTGGCACTGCTGGTGGCTCCCCATGCAGGATCTGGTGCGTGGGCACAGTGCATGGGTGATGCTTGGTGATGGGTGGTGGTGGTTAGTGAGGGTTGGTGGTGGCTCAGCGATAGCAGTTGACCTGACTAATGGTTGGGAATCATGATGCTTAGTGATATTTGATGATGAGGTGCTGCAGCTGGTTGCACCGGGACACGGCATCATCGGGCGAATCAAGCCACCCAAAGCCAACATAAACCATCCAACAAAAGCATTTTTCAAATAAACGACCAGAAAATCAACCAGCAAAAACGCACCAGAAAACCAGAAATCCACCATCAAATGTCCAGGATAATCGCATCAGCCATAAAGCCGTAAACCCATCGGAAGATTCCGAACAGCGGAACCTCAATCGCTTGTTAGCAGAGAATCTTTATCATCCAGATTTGAACGGATGTAATCAATTGGTGGCTTGGTTGGCTGATGTTGGCTGTTGTCTTTCTTATCAATATTATTGTGCAATCAATTAGCCACTTACCTGAGGGTTTTTTGAGGATTCATCAATCATATGGTATGATAACTTGGACAGTCGCAAAAAAAAAAAAAACATTTACTGCTCATTCGTAGCTTAGATTGATGAATGATTTTCCCCACCAACCATTTCATTGTTGGTGCTTCAACATGACTGATCGCTACCAACTAGAATTGACCCACCTATGAGTATTGCTTAGCCATCCACTTCATCAGGGTGAAGAGGCTTTGCCATTCAACAAGTTGTATCCAATCCTCTTCCTACTCCACCAACCATCTCATTCCAAACCATCAGTTTGCCATGTTGCCGGGGCAGTGACAATTGGATCCGATCTGACGTTGTTTAATCGATCGTGGTATCATGAGAACTTCAAAAAACAGTAAGTTTGAAGATCATTCTGAACTAGCTTTCCGCAGCGAACTGACCTATGTAACATCAATAAGTCTTGGCATTGGGGTGTCAAAAGCCATCCTGAACATGCCATTGTGAATGCCCATGGCTGATCAATAATGTTTGATTGGTAGTTGACATGTTTATTGAATTGCAAGTATTTCTTGGTACTTGATGATTTTGACCTTTTCAATTAAGCTGGTTCAAGGAACGAAGCCAATTACAGCAGCAACTACCCCATCCTTAGGCTGCTTGGGCTTTTCCAGATTGTCCCTTTCACACACCACCCCAAAAACAAAAGGGGCACACAATTAATCCCACTCACCCCGCAGGAAGTGCGAGAACTGCGTACACTTCACCTTTCCAAAATGAGACCAATGGTGAAGGAATCACATTAATGGAATTGACAAATGGGATGATTTCATTAGGCAAAAAATCAAAAAAATGCCACCATCAGTTTCGACGTCCCAGACATTAGGAGGCTGAGCTGGCAAGTTCAGCTGCGTGGTGCGTCTTGAGTGAGATCACTGCCCAACCAACCAATGAATGCAACCATGGCCTACATGGAATTCATTCAACCGGCTGACAAATTTCGGATATCTTAGGATCATTCTGTTGATCGTGATTGAGGTACCCCTTTGCAAGCAGCTGCTTTCCAAACTCCATCATCATTGGGATCAGTGGGAGACCTTCTCAATTGACACCTGCTGGATGCACAAACCCTGGTAACCCAGGTATGCCGTTGTGGATTGACAGGGGGATGGACACAAAAGCCTATGCAACCTGTGATTGATGTCTTACCCTATAGTTGCCAGCTACTAGTGATCCACTTGCGACCAAGCTGCCTTGACTACGGAGTGCAGCACCGGATGAAACGCATCCGGGACGGCGGGTTCATCAACGATGACTTCAGCGATGCCTCCAGATCGGGGTAAAGACTGACAAATGAGAAATAGATAGAAACAGTGTGGGCAGCCTCTTCTGCCTCTCATCACTGGATGACTAGCAGCCCCGCTATCCAATGATCTGTATCTATAACTGGTTAGATCATTCATACCAAGGTATGCCAAGGTCAAATCATTGCTGTACAACCACTATCCAGCGACCTCATTGGTTAAGCCCATTCATCTTGCAAGGCGACTCTTGGTCGGCCACATAAGAAGCCTGGCAAAATGGATGAAATCAAATGGGGCTATCCATTAATGGTGATACCCCCAAAGCATCCCCAAATGATCCTTTCCATAGGAAAAACCAAGCAGCTACGGGCGTACACTCTGTGAACAAACCCATATGCAACTCATACCAGCTTCAAGA
Organism: Symbiodinium kawagutii; assembly: GCA_009767595.1. Lineage (NCBI taxonomy): Eukaryota > Dinophyceae > Suessiales > Symbiodiniaceae > Symbiodinium > Symbiodinium kawagutii. The sequence continues at coordinate 201,497 of VSDK01010210.1, read as the reverse complement.
TCGCCATGACAAGCAACTGACGTCAACTTGCACGTCGGATGCCAAGACCCGTGCCTTGAAAGGCATACCACACCACCTCCACGCCCAGAAGATCTCCCGAAGACTCTGCTCGCTCCAGGTGTTTCAGCCTAGCAGCGTCTGAGCATCCACCAGCAACCCCCGACCCCAAAGGAGCAGCATACAGTGAGCGGTTACACCCTGGTGACCTGACCTGGAAGCTGGGTGACAAAACCATGCATGGCATTGCTGATTCAACCAGCAGGTCTATATGGTCTATCGGTCTATCTCAAGCTGTCAGAACACGGCTCCGAACTGGAGCAAAGGCCTGTCCCCAAACCCTGGTGAACCGGGACAACACTTGGGTCCTTCGACTGGCACTGCAGGAAGAGGGCGGGCTAAGCAAGAAGAAACTTGCCATTGAGCAAAAACAGTCAAACCTGGAACGCACCATCTACCACAAGCAAATATACATGTACTGTTGAACATTTGCGTGGTGTCCTGTCTGTTCTTTGTCTTTACATGGTGCAGGTTCCACGCATACGATGCCATTGAACAAATGACATCTCCACCCACAGGGATAAATTCTGTCGAAAACAGCTGAATCATGCGCGGAATCTACCCACAAGGTGCTGTAATAGGATTCCAACTTCAAAACTTGTGGCATGTAAGAGGGACCTGTATATGGCTGTGGGTCAAAACCACGTACCCCTGGTTCCCCTGTCATTAACCATTGTTTTCCCTATTATTGGCTGCTTATTATCCCTCATTATTGGTTGATTATTATTGACCAATAGCCATATGTCGTAGTAAACCCCACCTCTAAGCCGAATCAACTTCCAACCTGCCTTCCACATGCTCGGCTACCGACAACGCCAAGCCACAAGGTGGACAGGACCAACTGCCCTTCCGCTGTACCAGCTGCGATGCAATACCTTTCAGCCGCAAAAAGCTGCGGGCAGAAACAAGAAAACCCAAAGAAACACCTCCCACATGGTTGGATAGTAATAAAGCAAATGTTGTTAGTATTTAAAAAAATGGTTCGTAGTGCTGTCACGCCACATGTCCACCAGAATGTCCTGCTGTGCACTTCTCATCTGCACCAAGTCGGCCCGATCTTCTGGGGAGTCGAAACGACTGAAGCGGACGAAGGAATGGATGCTCCTCAGATCTGCCATGTCGCTGATGAAGCCCCCAAATTGGACAAATTTTCGGGCTGGCGGCTGAACCACCTCTATGAAAACAATTAACCAAGCAGCCAGTTTTGCTGGATACCTGTAAAGTATTGCTGCCATCCTCGAAAGTCTTCCAGTACATTGTCATAGAATGAGTAATGAAGGTGATGAAGGTGTTTGGATGCAAATCTATTTCCATCAACCTCCTCAACCCCGTCAACATCCTCCTCCGGTCATGGAAGTTACACATTTGTGTGCATGCAATCCTGTGGACTGCGTGCCATGGTCAAAGCAAAAAACCACGTCTGGAAGACATCGATGAGGGATCGTGGACACTTCAACCACGTTGGAACCACCCAGCTCTAAGACAAACATGTCGGTAACCACGAGGAAAAAACACTACAACAGTATTAAAACACCATGCTTCCATTCCCAGAAAACATGATTCAGTGGGCCAACGGGTATTGTTGAACCATCATTACCTGTCATCAACCCATTGGTCAACCATCATGAACCGTCATTTTTGATTAACCTATGGAAAATCCGATGGTTTCCCTAATAAACGTAGAAATTCCCATGGTTTCCCGGTTTCCCTAACCATCACTAACCATCATTCACCGTCTTTAATCGTCATTAGCCATCATTCACCGTCATTCACCATCATTAACCATCATTAACCACCATTAGCCACAAATAAACCATTCTCGCTATGCCAAGGCCGTTGGGTTTCCCCATCTTCCGTCCCACCAGGGCTCGGTTCCACGAGGCGCTGGAGGATCCGCGGCATCACCCCGTCCGGCAGCTTCCCATCGCGCTTGGCGTCCTGGAGAAGTTGGACGCATTTTAGATGGAAATTTTGGCAAATCCTGATTGGGATGATTTTATTACCCTCCAGCAAACTAACATGGAAGTGGAAAATCTACTATTTATAATGGTTTCACCAATAAAAATGGTGATTTTCAGCTTCTAGGTTAGTTTGGCAGAGTGTAATGGTTTAAGCAAATGCTAATATGATAGATCCATAATGGATAAATCTACCAACATGATTGGGATTAACCATGGGTAAATATACCAACAAGTTGGGTCATTGAGATTCCCAGGATCATAATGATTAATGATGGTCTCATCAATGTAAGGTGGGTCAATGATGGTCGTATCTATCCCATGATTAATCCCTGGGTCATTGAAGATGTAAATCTACCAACATGATTGGGATTAATCATCTAAACCAACATGGTAGATTTACCCAACATTTCATCAGGGGATAATGTTGGTAGATTTACCCAACATGATTTAATCCCCATGATTGGGATTTACCTTCATTCCCAGGATTCATCATGGGGATAAATGTCAAATGATGGGAATTAATGATGGTCTCATCTACCATTTATCCCCAGGATCAATCCCCAATGGGTAACAATAAGGTTTTATAACGTTTGAAAAAAGTTATAAGCATTAATCATGGCTAACGCTGGTGAATCATGAGGATTAATAACCAGCAATAGTAGGTAAACAACTAAATTCGGGCATTTGCATGAATGGTAGATCCTTCAATGTTGGACAAATCTATGCCGTAGTCATTGGGGAATGATTGCTGGATCATTATGGTGAACGTTATTAGTTGGTTTCTGTTTTTCCTTACTATTGTCATTCATACTAGTTATGCTACTACAGTTGCTGTGATCAACATTGACCAATGACTATTTTGAATATTGTACTTTCACCTGTTTTCATTTCTCAGCCAAAACAAACTGTTGTAATGATGGCCTTTGCGATTGTACACTGGATGATGAGCAGTGTTGGACAAGAACAGCTTAGAAAGTGCAGTTGCTTTTGCAAATAAGTGCTTGGATGGCAAGACTGAATTGCTACAATGCCTTGACAGCATAAAACAGTTCTCTGGATCTCTGGTATAGTGGCTTATTGTCGTTTGCGTGCAATATTGATTGACCAATTATTCACCAGAGTTACTGACCAACAAACATGGTGATGAACCCGAAATTAACTAACATGTTTGTTCACACATGGTTAGTGGCCAATTGTAATTAGCCATTAAATATTACAATAATCATTGACCCGAATTCACCCCATGGCTGTTCACCACAAGTGGCCCCTACCTACCATTACCAACCCATTGTGGTGCCCCCAACGCTAGCATCGGGTCAGTCCTTCAGCACTGCCCACAACTCGGAGACGGCCTGTGCCACCCTTGGATGTACCATGAAGCATGCGCCAATGAAGCGTAACCTCAGCTGGCACCGCAATGTAGATGGATGGAAGGATGGAAGGATGGAAGGATGGAAGGATGGAAGGATGGAAGGATGGATGGAAGGAAGGATGGAAAGATGGAAGGAAGGAAGGAAGGAAGGAAGGAAGGAAGGAAGGATGGAAAGATGGAAGGAAGGAAGGAAGGAAGGATGGTAGGATGGATGGATGGATGGATGGATGGATGGATGGATGGACGGACGGACGGACAAACAAACAAACAAACAAACAAACAAACAAACAAACAAACAAACACACAAACACACAAACCAACAATGAAATAGATCAATAGATCAGTTAATAGATGGGCTGAACAAACATGCATGTAAACATGGCCAATATATCACATATGAGCATAAATGCTTGCCTATGCATACGAGCGCCATTGGTAGCTTGGATTTTCACGAGCCATGTCCAAGTGACCACTCAAAATTGCTGAATGAACCTAGATGTTCAATTGAATACACAAATTAAAAATACGTATGTGATATGTTCAGTTATATGCCAATGGTTCAGGTTAGTTTTGGCAAAGGGATGGTCCTGTTGGGATCATGCCAACCCACAATCACCACTCAGAAAGGCCTTCTCGGGTGGCTGTGATCTGCCAATGGCTGCTGGTCTCCCTGCACATCTGCATACTAGTTTTGAATCAAAAGAGCTCAAATAATTCCACGGAGAGAAACGACATAAAACAAAAAAACAAAGCAACTGAAGCAACTTCTGAAGCATGTGCATTTGGTATCATTTGGTTGCATCTGTTTCCCCAAGGGGGCAAAAATCAGGGCAGGGAAAATCCGGGCATTGCCTAGTGGCAGAATCTCCGAGACCTCCTGGTCCAACCACAGTAGCTGGGTGTAGGCTTCGATAAGATTCCCAGCCTCAGTGGCATGCATCCAGCTGCCATGGTGCGAAACCCAAGTGCTGTACATCGGAGAGACTAGCCACCACCATCCAAGGAACCATCCGTTAGACTAACCAACTACGACCAAATTAACGAACCAACCAACCAGTCACAGTTCCTGTATGCTACTATCATAGTTGGTAGATCTCTACGATTTCTCTCTCTCTCTCACTCTCCAGCGCCATCCCTACGATTTATTCATGATCGTTGGCAAATCCAACTAACCAATTCATGGTCAACTACCGCCAGCCACCCTGGAGACCTACCTTGAACACCGGCTACGCCAGCCATGCCAGGGGACCACCTCAGCCCAGCGTGCCAATCGCCTGGCATCTTCGTCGTCCAAATCGCTGGCCCGACCGGCGACAACGTGTTGCTCCAGGGTGGGGAGCATGGTCTGCATCCTGGCCATGGCATGGTCAGTCAGATGAGGAATGGTGCTGGTATTTTCACCCACCTTGACCGTGCTTAATTAATACGGGTTAATAAGGGTTAATCAGTGCTTAGTAAGTGCCCAATCTTTACCAACATTTACCTCTAAGTACTTAATTACGGTTAATAACCACCACAAGGGGTCAATGAAGGTTGATAACTACGATTCATGGAGGTTGCATCCCCCCAAAAAAGCTGGGCTATGCTGGTCTTATCAAGGGCTTAATAACCCGCTTCCATCCAAGATTTGTTTCAGTTTGTTCCCACGATAGCAAACGCAAGGGTCGCCAAAGGCTTTACTCAACGAGTCAACCTGTGTGAGGTCAATTTGATGATTTCTCAAAATAGGGAGCCCCAAAAATGGCTGGTTTATTACTTACTATATAAATGGGTCATAAATGGTTAACGGTGGATGATTCGGGTGTCCACTATTTTGAGAAACCATCATATTACTATGGCCATTAATAGTCATTTATAGTAATAATCAATACTATGGCCATTAATTTCCTGAAGCCAAAGCGCCACTCAGCCGCAACCAAGTGGCGCGCGAGTAATGGCGACCAACGTCTGCTGTAGAGCTGGAGCTGGGGCTTGAGCCTGGGTGGAAGTGCCACCAGCTGGGCTCACCGTAGATATCCATTGGAACCGTAGGTGGCACCCGGCCGAACGGTTACTGCCCCAACCTGCCCCATGACCTGTGTATTACTTCATCATGTCATTGAAATCATTTTAAGGACAAAAGTGGACAGCTTCAAAGCACCGGTGGCTGGACAAATCACCGTATGCCTCCTGTACAAGTTGGGCCTGGGGGTGCGTTTTTGCTCTGGCAAACTCACTTGGAAAAGGACAATTCGTCATTAACAGCTGCTTACATGTAGACAATCCTGATGTTTCATCTTCCAGGTTAGATTGCCAAAGCGTAACCTTGAGTTCCTTTCACATTTTGGACGTCAGGATTCTTTGAACAACTTCCCACCCAACCAACTCACCTGATCCTATGACTGTCCCTGATGAAAGGGTACTCAATGACTTGTTCTGGATTTTGATTGATTATTCTTGGCAATCATTGTCAAGGATGAACCATGAATATCTACCCAGTATCTCATTCACACTCTCAATCATTGATCTTTCTCAACTATATAACAAGTCTAAACCAGTCATCTATCATCACCTATGATTACCTATCATCACCTATCATCACCTATCCAGCCATGTCAAATGCTTACAGCACTGGTCGTGTTGGCCGGGGCACAGGCTCATAGATCAAGAAGGCTCCATTGGAGCGTCGCAGGACCTCCAGCACCTGTGCTGAGTCGTACGCTGTAGCTTGGCTACAAAGTGATCAACCTGGATGGTGAATTGATGGTGTACTGATGGTGAACTGATGGCTGACGCTTGACATATCCGCAGCATACGCCCATGACTGTGCGAAGGAAACGGGTAGCCGGCGTGCTACACAACACACACAAACACACATGGAACTTCTGGGTAGATGGATAGGTTGTTTGTCCCTTTGCTACTTCTCGTGTTGCCTGATCTCTGTTCTCTTTCTCTCTATGTTCATGGGTTGGGCACGACTCAGCTTTTATTTTCCCGTCGTGACTCAGTTATTGCGAATTGTTTTGCCATACTGCAGCTTGGGGGAGAAGGAATAAGCCATGCCAACACAAAGAGTGCTGCATCAGCATCAGGGAAAAATAAACACCTTAGCAATGTTCAAAACTCTATTTTCCTACGTGCAATGATGCCTGATCGGATCAAATCCCCGATTCTTGATTGCTTTGGATGCAAGTCCCGATGCACCAGTAACCACTCGACGTATGAGACTATGTGTAGGTGCAACGTGCTTGATCCTCGAAAAGAATGGTTCGTCTCGTGATATGTTCAGTGGCTGCAGGTGGTTGGTAAAAAAAATGGTACCATCACATGTGGTCATACAAAGGGATGGCTTCTTTCAAAAAGCCAGTCACGCAGGAACTGCTTTAGCAAGTAGGGAAACCAAAACAATTTTTGCGGAAACCATTGACCCCTTCCTCCGTCCATCACTGTCAGGTCAGTACCTGTCTCATACAACCACCTACTGCCACCGCATTGTTCTTCTTGACCAACCAACCGATCAAGCAACCAATGACAATAACAAAAGCGCACTCGGAGGTTGACCCATAAATAGCTTGACAGGCTCGTTATGCAGCATCCACACAACAGCAACCAAGCAATCAACTACTTACAACATCGTACAACCTCGTACAACTAACAAAAAAACAAACAAACACCTTACTACAAACCAGCTGATAGTTGATAGTGCGATCGTTTCACCTTGCCCCAGTGATCTGAACAACAATCATAGAATACTGTAATAAAAAAAAGTACGGCACTTTTTTCGGTGTGTTCATCCGCAATGCTTCGGTGATCTTTCACACTGATCCAAAGCCATACGGACGAATCTAGAACAAAGGCAAAATTGCCATCACGAAACCTGGAAGGAAAATGAGTTCAAATAATATAATGCAAACCATTATAAACCATTAAACATCATCAGTCCAATGGTTTATAAAGCACACTATTTATAAAGTCAACTCATTCCTGAACAAAAAACATTTTAAACCACATCTGCTGGAAGCAGCCAATGAATGGACATACCTGCCCTGGCACGGTGTCCAAGACAACGTCAGAGTTGATGGCGGGGCTTCCTCAGTGGTGCCAGAAATGAAAATAATGCGGCCAGGATTTACCTCCGAACTCATATCATGTTGGTCGTGCCCATGCTGCAGCACCCAAATGTTGGCTATTGCTGATCAATACTTTTTCACAAGGACCAGTGATGGCCGTTCATACATTCTGCATCACCGTTTGTCTGTCCCTGTTGACAAGCATAGCAAACACCATGATCACCATCTCTCTTGAATCACCATTAATCCCTGAGAGGAGATGCAGGTACATGGGACTGTCTTTCGGGATGGTCGCGTCCAATTGTGACCGATTCCGCTAAATGCGCCACACAAGCGGCAGTCTGCATTCTCGCGCCAAGCAATGATAGCACGAAACATTATCATTAACAATCACACGCACACGGCGTATTAGTGGCCATAGATGGCAATCACTCCGGAGGAAACACCCGGAATCACCATTAACCCCGATGAATCTGAATCATGATTCAAGTGTTAACACCAATATTAACCATCATGAACAACGAAAGTGGACTAGCGACCAACCATTGAGCACCAATGTCACCCACCTGTGATCGTCATCAATTAAGTAATCAAGCAGTAACCCCGAGCCACCCCTTTTTAAGTAACCATCGCTAATTACCCATCAATCACCAAGTAATAAGTAACCATCACTGAGTGATCACCCCATAACCAACCGTTGACCAACCATTGACCATTAACCAATCAATACATAATCACCATGAACCCCAATGCTTTTTAATCATCAACCAATCCGTTCACCACCAACTATCAAGCAATCCCGTTTCAACCAGGAACCAAGCATTTACCAACACATATGAAAAATCATCTACCTATCTCGATTTAGCAGCCATTCACCAATCATTATCATGGTACCCTTAACTCCCATAAACTTCACCCATTCACGAGCTATTTACCACCAATATGAACCATCATGAACCTGCGGACCCTTCACCATCTTCTCCCCCAACCGCTCAGTAACCCCAGCCCCCCCCACATCCACCCCCTTCCGCCCCTGGTCCCGTAGCCATGGCAACGACGGTCCATCACGGCCGTGGCTCCGATGAGACCCATGAGCTGCGTCGCAAAGGCGTCGTGCTCGATAACCTGAAGGCCCAGCACCTGCGAGGCGGAGAGGCGGCGAGCCCGGTAAGCAAACGTTGATGTAGCTAGTTAGTGGTTAATGAACTATAGTGGTTATCATGGTTTTATATTGGTTTTATAGTGGCTGTGATGGTTGGTTGATAATTTAGCCAGTGAGTCTGTGGTTTCTATATGATACTTGTTGATGTAGTGGTTGTGATGGTTACTTAGTGGCTAATGATCGTGGCTAATTATGGTTCATGGTTAATTACTGGTTGTATCAACCATCGGTGAAAGGCAACTAGCAACTAAGTCAACCGTTTCACTAGCAACCAAGTAATGGTTGATGAGCCTTAACCAAGTGGTTGAGAGAATCTGAAAGTGATATCCATGGTCCATAGCCCTGTTACAGCAATTCCAGGCTTGCTGTCACACAATTACATAGATACCCATTTTGTGATAATTATGTTTCCTGTCGTGTCAGCAATTAAAGGTGTGCATATCCTTTTAATATTATTCCTATTGTCCTTGACCAACTTAGTAAGGATAAGCCACGATCAAAGTTTAGTTTTCGATATTTGTTGGTGAAATGATGTGAAATGTCTTTTTTTGTTAACCACTGGCTATAGCTACAAGTCCATTGATCAATCAATTAGCTATTAACATCAACACACCAACGGTTTTGGTAACCATTGCTTGTTGCCAACTGCTAAACACACAAAACAAGCACAACTAATTGGGGTAGAGTCACCTCCGATGGTATGTACCTGTAGTGATGACTTGTCATAGTTGAGATAGCGTGGCTCCGTGCAAGAGTTCTTGGCGCTCGAAGAACGGACTTTGGAGGTGATGCTGTCCGAGGCACCTTCGACCACTGCGTTACCGTCTGCAAAGCAAGCCTTGAAAGCTACAGACTCGCGGCTGGGCTCAGCAGCCAGGGTGGCTTCTCTCAGAAGTTGACCGAACTTCGACATCAAGATTTGATGTTTCCGCTTGGGTCACAAATTGAATTAATAGCTGGAGATTGCAAATGTGATATTTGAATTTAATAGCTGGCTCTAGTTGGAATTCAAATTGCGAGACCATGCACCCTGAACATGCAATTGAAAGCCATTTCCTCAGCAAGCTCAGCCGTGAACATCATTGATGACTTGCAGTGATGGATGCACAAGCACTAAGTAGTACTTGCAACAAGTGCCAAACACAAGATACAAACATGTCGGAACTGGCAAAGGCATCACAGTACCCCACTTTGTGGGACTAACGGCGGGGATAATTGCGTCTGCCCACAAATGGCGGTACCTACTTACAGTCCAAGTTCATGGACAATATTTAAAGGGAAAATGGAAACCCAAGTACATAGCCATTGGTGAAAATCTGCGTTTCTAGGTGGTACACCATGTCTAATATTATAGACAAATTCCTCTTGGAGGTTTTGCTGTCAGGTGAAGGATGCCACGACCGAGACAACAAACGCTTGAGCAACACACCGAGGGCACGAAAAGTGGCCCCTACCCCCGCAACCCAACCAGACTCCGAACAGCACCCGTTGCCAGCTGGGGATTTGAAATGAGTTCAGCCACTTCCCAGTCTTAGTTGGTGGTTGAACCACCCCTGTGACCCAATGAAAAATATCTTTGCATTTGTTTACCAACCAATACCAACCATTGGTTCATACCACTGGGAAAATGAGAAATGTCAATCAAAACTACCAAGCAATGTCTCATTAAACTCTTTCATAACCCTATACTTGCTTATTCGCCAGCATTAACCACAATTACCCAACCAGACCAGTTCTTGCTTGTGCAAGAAACGAGAATTCGGAGTCGCTCAATGTGCCAGTTGGTGCCTGGCAAGTGAAGGACAGGAGTCTGAATCATAGCCGGTAGCCTCCAAGAGAAACGATGTTAGATGAACCATGGAATTCCTATATTCAATGTTAGTAATGTTAGTATGATGAACAATGTTAGTTGATATATTTGCCTGTTAGGAGAGAAACAGTGCCAACATTCACCTCCATCTGTTGGCCATGTTTCTCTCCTAGCAGGCAAATATCAACCATGCATGATTTGAAAAGGTCCGATGGATCGGATGTGCATATCACAGCTTCCTAGGCCAAAACAAATCATTGATGCATCTGCATGTGCCCAAGGTAGAATGCTCAGCGAGGTGACTCTTCCATTACCTCAAGAGTTCAGATGATTTGTCATCTTTCCCCCAATTTCCAAGGAAGCATCTGTTATATCATTGGTTTTGGCATGCTACATACCTCCAAATTCAATCATAGCTTCTGCATTCAATATTTGAGGGTCACACCGTTTGTAGAACCAAATCTGTCAGGGGTTTGGCCTCACAATAATTCAAGTCACCTGAGGATCACTTTTATTTTTTGGGACTATATATAAGTATATTGTCTTTGGATCTTCATCCCATAAACATTCATAAACATCTTTGACAGAAAGGTGAAGATCAAAAGCATTCGTTGAGGCTGAGACTCCCTACCACTTGGCACAGCTTCGACAGCCCTGAACTCATGACGCCGGGCACCTGGTCATAGCCCGCAGCTTGATATCTGGCAGCCAGGTCCAACAAACCGCCGGAGCCGCTCAAAAGCGCTTGGGTTTTTACCTCGGTTGGGACCCCCTCCCCCCCACCAAACAAAAACAGTATGGGGACAAGAAACGGGGTCCAATGTGCTTGCTTCACGCCTTGTTCATGGCAATGATCCCAACTCAGCTAATGGGTGCAAATGTAATTATCAAGCAATCATTGCGAGGTGGGCCGGTGAAATCATTCATCTGCCCACTTACTGAAATCATTCATCTGTCCTGAAATTAAACAACAGGTAACCTGGACATTCTGACAATGACAAGGGATAGGCAGGCAGGCACCTCAGTTATAGCGACGTCCAGTGCATCCACTTAGCGCACTTAGCTGCTAAACATGTTTGCTGCAATAGCGGTTGCTACCTAAGTATGAAAAGTCCTGCAAGTGGTCGTCACACGCACATGCTTTTAGTGGAAAGCCAGCCACTTCGAGTTGCACTTGAATTAGAGGCCTATGCTAAAATATAAAATACAGTTTGTAAAACGAGCTTCGGAATATATCACGATGCAAACACATCATACATATGATGAGACAATTCCGAGGGGCAGTGTGAAATTTCCGAAATGGTTCAGCCAATGTTTTGGATGTACAACACCCTGGATCGGACACGAACTCTCTGCCACAACATGCCGCAACTCACCACCAGCTGCTGAAAAATGGAAGAACGTATGCAGGCGGGTCTGGGGATTCTCGAGGTGAAGGTTCAGCATGTGTAGTGTACGATGGCTTCATTGCACATTCAGTTAGTTGAAAATCATGACTGATAGTTAATCACCATATCACTAGTAATCACTACAGCTTCACCATTTTTCAGCAACGAGGACGGCTGGACTGGCACTTTGAGGCTGAAATTGTTGAATTTGCACAGCTGTAAGCACGCCGAGACGTGGAGGTGCCCGGCACTCTTCTCTTCCACCAAGATGCGTCGGCTTTCAAATATTTGTGCACCACGTTTGACCTCAACGCGGACGTGGCAAACCAGCGTCATGACTTCCAAAGGCACAGCTTGCAAACGAAAACTGCACTTGAAGGGTTATGCAAATCATTCATAATCACGGGGCTTGCTTTGGTGCCAGTGTGCGACAGACGTCCAGGGTCCAAGAATGACAGGTTTCAACAACACGATGTCATTGAACACCACTCCAATGTACAGCAATGGTATTCAAACATATGGATGCGCTGGTTCTTCTTCGTCCAGTGTTTCCAAGTCAATCATTCGGTCAATAGCTAGGTTTGGCGGTTGCTGCGCTGAGGGTGTATCACCACCCGGTCCGGTGGAAATTCTGGTCAGGTGTGGAAGTGCCCCATTTATGAACCATTGTATCTGCTCATCTCCAGGGTGGATTAGTGCTTGCCATCCGCAAGGGAGAGGCACCGCTGTTCTGAACCAAGACGGAATAACCACACTGATGCCACATGTCAAAACGAGAGGCGAGTCATGTAGAGCCATGCGCATGTGTCAATTGTAGCTAGAGGTATGAGGTATTGCTCCACATTTTTTTGCCGCCCGTGAACCACTGTGAAAGATTCTCTTCAGTCGTCCGGGATCAAAAGGCATGGAATCCAAAGCTTCGATAATGTCAGTAATTGGTAATGGATGATACCAGTTGTACTGAACCCCTGTTCATGAGTACACATATTATGAATGACTGGATCTAACTTACATATCGCCATCCCGGAGGTCCAGCTAAGCCCTAGATATAACTAGCCTAGCAAAGCCCTAGATATAACTAGCCTATTCCTGGATGGGTGACCACCGCCATCCAAGGGTTGCGTGCCACCAAGGCTCAGCTGCTCGGGGATGATCAACAAAGTGCCCCAAGCGATCTTTGGCTGTCGCTCTGCCAAGGTCAGGAGGTCATAGACCACAGTCTTCCTCGCAACGTCACCATGGGAGGGCCCCATCCCCGTTGGGCCCGTGGGGTTCATGGATGGTTCTGTGGAAGGTGGTTGAACCACCCCTATGAAGAATATGCTTGTCAACCAACCATGCGCTAAATGATTGCTAGGGAAAAAAGAAAATGTCAATCAAAGCACCAACCAATTCTGGATGCTTGATGGTTGTCCGGCAGAGTTCCAGCGGCCAGGAGGGCTCGCTGATGCCATGGGGAATGGCTGACAGCGTGAGTAGCTACGACTGTCACGACACCGGTGATAGGGTTTCTTGGAGTAAAGTGAGCCGACTTAGGGCAACAACATGGTCAGCCCACAAACTGATTGGGCTCTAAGCGCAAAAGCAATGCAAACCGAATGCTCTGGACGCTTGATTGTTTTATGCGGTTATCTTGAATGGAGTGACCGAGAGCGATCATTCCACTAGCATGAGTTTGGTCCGCGGTCGGTCCAATAGCTCAGGAATTCTTGATAATGGCTCCGAAAAAGGGGAAACATTCTCTAATCGTCGGTCTGCCATTTTACAAAAGTGATTCTTGGGGTGAATTGGTCTACTCAAGCCATTCAGCTAAAGCAACAGGTCATCACCGCAAAAAGATTTCTGGCTATTTGGGACTTGCACGCCCCAAACGTGCGGGATGGGGTCAAATAGAAACATGCATCCCCGAAACCAATCGATTGCTCCATTGAAACTTGGCACTTCATTGCCATTTACCAACCAATCCATCGATTGGTCAAATAGAAAAATCTATCGTTTGGACGGTTGGTACTTAATTTCTGCCCCTGATGGACGTTCCATATGTCAACCAGGGGGAAACACATCATGCAGGCGCTGGTTGTTGCTCACGGCCAAGGCCTGTCTTGTGAGCTCGCCATTTTTCTGAGCATTTGTTTGCAACATTCGGTCGGGTCATTGTATGGGTAACATGCTACCGTAAGCATTTCTATTGGTCAAGTTGGGTCATTTCATGAGTCGAGTAAATGTCCATGGAGTACCTGGGAACGTCACAGAAAGTCAGCCGCGACGTCACCGAAGTTCCACGTCGTATTGCACAAGGCCACGGCGATCGAGGCCAAGGCAATCACCTGAGTACCGTGAAACACGGCGCTGCGGCGGCTCCCTGGGGGCCCGCAAAGCCAGGGCAGTTGTTTTGGGGAAGCGATGCCTCAATTTTCTCATTGACGATTCATCAATAGAACTTACAACTTACAATTGTTTGTATTTATTTGTAGCCTATAATGGTCAAGTATATCTTTTTGAGTGAATGTGTTTTCCTACCGATGACGTCACGCCTTTGGGCAAACACAGAGTGGATATAGTCTTTCAACACGCAATTGGCAACTCTCCAAACCACCGCCACCGCTGCCGCCAATTATCGCCACCCCCCACTCCCCACAGCTGTCGCACGGCGCTTTGTCGAGTCTCTAGTTGCTGTTTTGAAGTCGTCTGGAGCTGCCCGCTCTCAGCATACTGTAGCAACACAGCTACCCAGTCCTACGGCTGGTGCGAAGCATATCGGAAATCATGGGCTAAAAGCTGTGTGAAGCCCTTCTTTACTACAGGCTATAGGTGCAAAGGCATGTCCAAACGATTCCCAATGATCCAAATGTATCTATATTGTTTGGTTAGGTACTTGATGCTTCACATATCACCACAATGAGTGATTTAGTTGTATTCTCGATTTCTGTGAATCCCTTTAAGACCGAATATCATTAACATCTAGGATGAATTCAGCCAAAAGGCTGCTGGGAGCCCAGGCACTTTCTTGCCATCCAACAGCCACAATCAAACTTTTGAGGCTGGCTCGGAGCTATGAAAAACTCTTGGCTGGACCTCAATCTTTCACTTCAAACGAAAGCTTTGGCTGATTTGGCGGGGTGCCCAGTATTCAAAAAAAACACCTGAACCAAATCGATGCATCTGTACAAGCCCAAATGCCCAATCTATGCAAAACAATGTCCAATATAAGCAGCAAATCAGTGGTCGACCAGCGTTGGATGCCTAACCGCTGCAGCCCTTGGTCTGTTCGCGTGTCCTTGAGGTCCCCAGCACCAGGCTCTTGATAGCCTTGCGCTGCTCGTTGCAAGCGTCCTGGGAACACGGCGCACGATTTCAACGAACAGTTGGCACTCCTTCCAAGGCAAATCCTATAGTGGCAGGAGGGTTGCGCTGCAGCTGAAGTTTGATAGTATCTTCAGTTTTTTAATCTTCTCTTGCTTGTGAAATCACTTCTGGTTGGTGGTTTCAACCCCTCTGAAAAATTATGAGTTGATCAACCAATCACGCCAAGTATTGGTGGAAAACTAAAAAACCTTAAAGCCAGCATCCAATAGCTGTTGAAACATCATTGTTGGTCGTTATCCCCTTTGATTAAACATGAGTACCCACTAAAAACGCACCACCCGTTGGTTCGCCCTTAAAATTATGATCACCATATTCTTGTCAAAGCATGTAGGCTGTCAATTGTCAACCAACAGCTGGTAACAATTGATAACCAAAATGGCATTTCATCACCACCGACTGACAATCAATACATGTACCACCATCATGATGAGGAATTTTGGTAACAATGATCGCTAACCATGGTTGTTAACCATGGCATTTCATCACCGGCGATGAATTCTGGTGCTTCAAAAGCGCTTTACCTTTGAAAATCTGGCCACAGCATTGTCTGTGGGCGAGGCTCTGCGCAAGGTCTGAGCGCCAAAAAACTGCCTCAGCGCAGTTTGGAACGCAGGCGTTCCGCGGCAAATGATCAAAGGCAAGAAATCACAAGGTACGATGTGATTTTATCACTAGTCACCTGTAGGATGCGATGTTTTTACTATCACTACTAATTTCTGCAGTAATCACTGTGCAGTTTATCAATGCATAATGGATCCTGATTTTTGGATGGTCTGCACCTGATTGATGTAGTGATGTTGCTTAAATGCGACAATCACATGACACGAGCACCAAATTGTCGAAAGTGAAGAACCTCCAAACTTAGATTTTGCATAACCTAGAGCGGTCACTCACTTGGTTGTGGTCTGTGGTCAGCGAACCATGTAATACCTCCTGGTCTATCAAAGGATCTGCGATCAGTTTGGGAAAACTGTGGCAGTGCATGCCTAACCCAAAATCAACTTGTTGAGATTGGGGGCAAAAAATTGGAAAATTATACTGGTTGATGATTTCAACCCAGCTCAAAAATGTTAGTTCATCAACCAAGCATCCCAAACACAAGTGGACCGTAAATCATGTTTGAAACCACCAACTACAAGTATACATTGAAGGAGCGGTTTGCGCCTGAAAGCAGGCCGTAGCAACTTCTGCGAAATCTATCAGCCAACCAATGAACCATTTGGCAATGATAGGGACAAAATGTTCAAAGCCACCGATCAGATCAGCATCATTAAATGCAACTTGCAAGAAACCCTGTGTGAGCTTGCAAGCAACAGTGGATTTGCTGGACCTTTTCCCACATGGCACCATCACATAGGATGGAGGAACATCACTTTTTTCCAACCAAAAAGACAAATTTATCCAACAATCTGTGTCTCTTGAACTCCACCATGTAGCCACCTCTAGGACCATTATCAAAATCCACCACCACCACCACCCCCGCCACCACCACCTCCATCATCACCATCATCATCATCCACTCCACCATCATCCATCATCCGGCAAGGCGCACTGTGGGCTCTGCATCTGCCAGGAACGCCTTGCTGGTCGCCCAGGCTGCATCGCTCTCAGCGAACTGACGCAGCGCGGTGTCTGCCTCTTGGACTCTCGCCTCGGGGGTGCCGGGGGGTTCAGGGGTGCTCCAACGATCTGAGGCCGTGTAGGTTCCATATATGCAAGGGGTGTAGGTTCCAACAATGCCATCATGATGATGCCCAGTATGTCAGGTCTTGCTTGAGCCATCGGAGGTTTTTGATTCACACAGCAAGAATTTTCTGTCGCCTGTGAAAATATGTAAAGATAATACGTCCAAAAATATGAGACCACTAGCAGTTGCATTTGTCGTGCGCCAATTGGACCTCCGGAATGATATACAGGGTGAAATCAACCAAACGTAGAGAACACAGGCATCAACCGAGGCATTCAAATATCATGCAAGATGTGTGCAGTTCAAACCGGGGCCTTTGTCCTTATAAAACGGGTGAAAGGCGGGTTGTTGTAGTCATGTGCTTGTTCTCCTGGGACTGCTATGGTCATCTTGCAACTTGCCAGGAATGACTGTGGCAAGGCGGTATGGGCTAACCATCATGTCATAGAACCATATCATGTAAGCATGCCCTCCCTGGACATACCCAAACCACATATTCTATAAGTAATACCATTGCTGCTGTAACGGTCTACCATTGGTAAAACTATTGAAATGGATCTTCATGGATCTACATTAACTTCTGGGGCACTCAAACCAATGCGTTGCGTTTGCCGGGCAACTGAAAACGTCGGCGAGTGAAGCTCCAAGATTTTGGCACGCACCGACTGCTCCAATGGCGACGCCCCGGCGTAGCCGCCATGAGCCATGGGACCAGCCGCCCAGGTGAAGAACCAATACAGGTTGCTCTCTCTGACCATTTATTTGAACATATGAGGGCTTCTCAAAAGACAGAACCCTAGAAAATGGTTGGTTTATTAGTATACATTGTTATAATTGGATGACTTGGGGAGGTCCCCCATTTTTAGAAACACCAATGTATATATAGTTGGCCATTCATAGCCCATGGATGACTGCTGTACCCATTCTTAATCATCAACGCATGATACTGAACCCTGACTGATCTGGCCGTCCCAAATGCTTTGTTTTTGAAAATGGATACAGCAAAAGACCACACGGTTTTCTACAAACTGTGCTCTTTGACAAAGCTAATTTGAGTGTCAGAAAGCACTCGCATATTTCTTGATTGCACCCGAAGTAAATGCTCGTGTGCATTTATGAAGTGAATGCGCGTATCAACTCATGTCTTTCCTGCTAACTTTGATCCTCGACTGAGCAATTACTGATTTTGATTTCTCGGCCAAATTGGGGCCTGCAGCGGGGTCTTGACAACATGGAAACCCCGTCCTTTGGAACATGCGAGTGTAGCACCTAGTCATATCTTAAGCCCAATGACTAGTCCAATGATTTGACTCAAATCTTAACGCGCAAGTCACCAAATCTCTCTGCTAGTCATATCTCTCTGCACCTTTTCACAGTCCAATGATTTGCGCGTGCTAATGGTCCAACAGCTGCCAGTTGAGCCAAGTTTCAGCGGTCACACGCTGCCGACATGAAATGCATCGTCTAAGTGGATCCAGCTGCCGCTTCAAAAATCCCAAACCTGTAGCCCTCATGGACGTTCATACCCGTTTCATAAGCCCTAAAAAAATGTGGTGAGTCAACACACCATCTGAAACCTCATAGCCATCGCGTGTTTTGGACCTAAACGCGTGGTCGGTTAGATCCGTGGCCTCAGATCCTCCTTAAGGTGGCACCCGGGTCGCTCTGACCAACCCCCACGAGTTGGGCCTCGCAGGCGAGTTTCTCGTAGTAGGTGACCCATGCGATGGCATCGCTGTTGGGAACACCTGTACGAAGGCGTGGAAAAGCACCGTGGAAATCACAGCCAATAAAACACAAAGTGATTCATGGGGAATTCATCACTGGTGAGTGGTGAAGTCATGAAGGATGAATGAGAAAGAATTGAAGCATAGAAGAAACACACTCGAGTAACGTTGCATTGCTAATCAAACCAAGTTGTTTCCTCCGCACGGTTTATGTTCAACAGTCAGTCAATGACGACTTCCCAGGTTGGGGGGCTCGTTGATGTGTGAGCCTGGGCAGGCTTGACAAGCAAATCAGTTGAGTGCTTTGCTGGAGTAGCAGCGGCATATGATTGATTATTCAGTTTCAAGAGCCCAAAATGGTCGCATGGTCAAGCAAAATCTGGAAACAAAACCAATGGAACACTATTGAAACCACTCAAACATTCCTGAAGCATTACTCGCAATGCATTACAGGATTTGTTTCACTGAAACTTTGCTGAAACTAGTGGCGGGAGAGGCAACATTCGATGCCAGCGCATTGCGCACAAAGATGTGGGATCAACGTGGGTGCCCATGCGGCCTGACTGTTGGTTACATATGATTTTTCGAGGCATTTGATCATGCAAATTCCGTTTGATGCCGCGGTGCTGGCCAGCAGTCTGGGGTGAGCGTTTGGATCAAAAATAGTGGTTGTCAAAGCTGCCTGCAGCGGTTGGCAGGCTCATCCAGTTGCTCAAGAAATGAGCTGACCCATGGTGAGTCCATTGCCACTGGACTTAGCGGGTGGATTATGATTGGTTGATGCTTGGTGGTTGATACTCAGGCTAATCGGTCGCCAATAACGGTTGCCTGATGGTTGATACCATCTTTTTTTTTGTTGGCAAAGTCTTGCATCACCTCGGATGGTGAAAATAACCCATCCTGGACAAGGGGAACTACCGAGCAATCGGATTCTGTCCATGACCAGCCGCCCCAGCCTTTGCCGCCTTTTCCTGGCCAAGGGCATGGTTTTTTCATGGGGGGTAGTCACACGCATGGTTCAAGGATGCAATCTGAGCTTGCGTCAGCCTACACAAATCTGGTTGGTGGCGATATGTGTGACCTGTGAACCTAAAACATTATTAGTCACTTATTCACACCACCGCCTAGGGACATCCCCCACCTGCCGTGAAGGATCAGTTCCTTTAGGCGTGCATGTATCAATTCACTGGCACTTGTAAGTGTAAGATATCATATCCTGTCACATCCTGTCACATCCTATCACATCCTATCACATCCTATCATCCCATGTGCCCAGCTACGCTCAGTGACTTAGTGCTGGTCGCCCGCCAGGTGAACAAGTCCACAGCTGGGCAGCTCAACAGGCCCAGCAGGACGGTCTTCGGGCTTCAGAATTCGGATATCTCAGCGGTGCCGCATCGGTGGGGGGCCAGGGGATGGCCACAGGTTGGTGCCACCATGGGCCCAGCGCTACCAGGTAAACAGGAACAAAAGGTGTGTTGTTTTAGCAAACTTCCGTTCACATGATACATTTTTACCTGGTTACAATGATAGGAAGGGTGCAAACACTAGCGTCAACAAAGATTTTTGTCTACGATGGTTCATCTCCCTCTCCATTGTCATCAGACTAAAGGTCTGTTTCAGCCAGGCAATGATGAGTCATGTTTCTTGGAAATGTTCTCATCCCGTAAATTCTGGGGCGCTTCAGTAAGTACATGTAAGGACCCTGGTTCAAACTCACTTGGATGTGGGAAACACCATCTTTTGGCTGCTGTTCCTAGTGACCAGTTTAACAGTTGAACACCTATTAACCCACATTAGGCCAGTTTAACCCACATTAAGCCATGGGACATCAGGATGATTTCCTGCTGCTGGCCCAGCAAATTTGAGATGGATCAGTCCTCCCATCCGTGAAGGAGGAGTGGCACTTGATAAGGAAGTACCCGACTAACATGTGACTTCCATTCAAACCGACAGCCACATATCACACTTGAAAGGGAATCATGTACAATTTTGAACGCTGTTTTCATCTGACGATTGGTCCCACATCGCCACCTTCAACAGTCCTTCTATGTTTTGATGGGTTCCAGTGACATATGTTAAGCTGCTGCTGATGACGATAGTGGTGGTCTGGTGGTTGGCTCTGCCCAGGAGCCGACCAACATGGACCGCACCGGGTCTCAGGTGCGGGCTCTTGACGTTGCCATACGCCTTGAACACAAACTGAAGCTCCTAGCGCTGGGCTGCGCCGCCATGCGCCATGCGGGTGGGCTCCGGCAGGTGGTTGCAAGTACCATTGAACTCATAGGTGGGCGCCTGGTGGTTGCCGTTCAACTGATCCACACACACATACATGTATATAACATAAACATATATATATATATATATACATAATAAATCAATCAATAAATACATAAACAATTATATCCTTCCAATCTGAAACCCTGCAAGTGAGAAACAACAGCCTGAAGCAAAGCAACGGCCTCGAAACAAAGGAGACATAGGCGGCCCAGCTTCATATTTCAGTGCGTGATCCCAAAAATATGCTGATCAAACCTATGCAAAATCAACAACAAGGCCAACAAACTGATACAAGGCGGTTCCTGATGCTCGCGGGTCATAGTCCTAGAGGTATGCATGCATTAGGTAGTACGTAGATGTTTTTTCCTATTTTAATATGTAGATATGGGCATGCCCAGCCCCTCCTCCAGTTAGTTTACCATTCAATTCTTTTAATTGTTGTGATTACATCATTTATCATGATTCTTGATGTTAACAAATCGGTTCAACAAAAAATAACCAGGCTTAGACAGGCCAAGGCCGGACCTACCTAAATGGCAACTTCAATGCAGGTCATGGTGGCTACACAGCACCTCTGCTAACGACCCCTCCTCCTCTGTGATGTCACTGGGCAAGCCTTAGCTGCAGAACTCTGCACAGGCCTATACATGGGAGTTTATACATAGCTGGGTGGGCTTAAGCCGTTGTAATGCTTAATAATACGAGTAGGTGATAATCACCAACAATATTGGTTAAACAGCTACTATATAGTTGTTTTCTTAAGCCATAGGGGAACCCCCCAAAAAAGATTGGTTTACTACTAAATGGGTTAATAAGCTGGATGATTTGGCGGGAGCCCGTGTTTTGAGAAATCACCCACCACTTTCGAATACATTTGCCACAATGAACGTTTCACAGGATTGTGCTCTATCAACATCTACTTTGCTCGTGCAAATTGCCATGTGCACGTATGTCAAGGCCTAGGCTTGATTTGAAAGTTTAAGAAATCATTGCTCCACGATGCCAGAAATGCTTGCCCAATCATCAAACACTATTTACATTCCTTTTTTCTGCTCCATGGCCCTCTCCAGCCAATTTTTCCAGATTATTTCCACCATGTGAAAGAAATGGGCGAGCAAAAAGGTCTTGTTCAAAGGTCCAACTCTACACGTGCCATATTGATAGACATTCCTCACCAGGTCAGCAACATATTTTGCACAACATCTGGGCTAGGGAAACGGTACGGCCCCAAGTATTTCAGAGTGATGTTTTGAACGCACGCGGACCACAGCCCCGTGAACGTCACAAAAAGAAACACACGTGGGGTCTAGCACAGCCTTCTTCCATGTAATGAAATTTGGCCATGTTGCTCTTACTTATTTTTCAAAAAGAGTTTTTGAAGGAACAACCCACACCCATCAAATTGTTGTTCGTTTCAAATTCTTCCCTAGTGTACCATCTTTTGGCGCCAAATTTCTCAGGAGGACATGTGTTCCCACACTGACCAATTGAGGCAAAGCCGATGAGAGCCTTGGTCAGGGCTATCAACAGGTAGGTTGGGACAAGCCGTAATAAGATCATGTTACATGTTAACCACTGGTGCGACTGGTGAGTCTCTGTATGCTTTGAATACATGACAATATGATTGAATACAACTTAACAAAACCATGACATATCCATCAACTATCCATTTGGTAACCATTAGTTATGCCATGTTGATGCCACCTCTGAAGCAAGAGAGGTTCACCACCCTGGCAAAGCCAAGGATCTTCCAACAAAAATCTGGTAGCCTTGTTCCTGGGCCATGGCACCTGCGGAGGCTTGGCTAGCCGAAGCACCATGGAGATGGCTGCCCAGGGGTGGCAGCCATGGGCTCAACAACGGCAGTTGGGTCATAGAATTCACCATGGTGAAGCCCATGGCAAAGGGGTTGGCAACATTTGCCAACCATGGTTGAGCCCATGGCAAATTGTTGGGTCAACGACCATGGCAACATTTACCATGGGCATTGGTCGACCATGGTTGACTAATTTAATGTTGCCAACAATATTGGGTCATATAGCCCCCAATGGCCCAACCGTTGACAATATGGGTCATCAATAAACCTGGGGTCAAATGTCAATGTGGATTCTTCTTTTGCCCCCGCCCTTCAACAGCATACCCTTTTTTCCATGACAATCCCGTTGAAAATGATTGACATGTGTGTTTTTTTTATGTTTCTTTGGTCAACCTGGGGGCAAATACACATCCACATGACCCAAGCAATGTGTTTCCGCCAACAGCTGCCGCGCCTAGCACTCTAAGGCTTGGCTCATGGCACGCTGTTTGGCGCAGTGGCTGTCAGGTTCATTGACGCCTTTCGTTGCTTTTGCTGTTTGGCCCTATAACTACTTCCTCATTGGTATAACTGTACTACTTAATCAACTTACATCACCATAATAGTTATAACTACTTAATCAACTTACATCACCATGACAGTTATCACCAGCACTTCCTGTTGTTGCAGCCCATCTTTGCTGAAGTGGTTCCCAGGATGTGCCAAGGTCAGGAACGTCTCCATGGGATGAAAAGACATGACTAAAGAAACCGCCCAGGCAGCTGCGGTTTTGCAAGTTGTGAGCAGAAGCGGAGGAACAAGGAGCTGCCGTTGCACTTGAGGAGCACCATCATGAACATGTGTGGAGTGGATGCAGGTGACGTCTCGTGGATCAGTTTACTGATTACTATCGAACGGATTTGTGCGTCGTGCTTTTCTTTTTTGTCGCCCCATACCTTACTAGCACCATTAAAACACTATGATCCATGACAAAATGTGGTGTCCTTCTTGAGGTAATCCGTCCATTCATATGCATGTACGCCCGAACTTGGAAAGTTATCGTGCACATAGGCACTCCTGGCTCTTGACCTGGAACAAATTCAATGTCAAACAAACAGTTGAGTGCATGTGGGTGCAGCATATGATATGCCCGTTCCCAAACTTTCTGCTAACAGCTCGTAGGTCAGCCACACACACACAAACGCTGAAGCCATGGCCCCTCCTACCGCGAGTGTCCATGGTAGTTTCATCTGATGCTCTTCGACGGAGCTCAATCCTTCGCAAGGCAAATGCGCATGGAGCAAAAGGTTTGTTCGTTTTTGGGGGGTTCTATTTTCAAGCTTGGAAATCGGCACGGTTTTTCGGGTTCCTACTGTTTAAGCCAGGATCTTCTTGATCCTGACTTTGAACAAACTAGATCCAATTTCACCGGGTTGCTTGAAACCATTTACGTTCATAAAGTTTAATGGTTTCAAGTAGCTTCAAGTATCGGTGCTTCATCTGGGGTCAACCATGCCAATCATGCTACTCGCATCTCAGGTCGGTTATATGGCGGTAGTTGATCAAGGTAAACCTCCAGTCGCCATCCACCAGGTTCGATTGCCGAGACGGTGACTTTTTCCAGGTCTGCCAACTTTCCTGCAAGTAGACCAATTGGAAATGGATCCTGACCCTATTGATTCCAGCACATGATGAGCTCGCCAAGGTTCATCAACTCAGTAAATGAATTGCTCAGAGATGCTCAGAGTTACTTGGACAAAGATCGTCAACCTTAAAGATTCTCAAACTCAAGCCGCAACCACATGTTAGTTTTCCATAGTTTTCCATGTTCCTCATCGAGCTGGACTCAGTTGGCCTGGATGAAAACACAAGTCAGAGCATATGAGCTGCACAAAGGGATGAGCATAGCCAAAAGCAGTGTGGCATCTGGTGGCTAAACTTGTGGGACCTGCTCTGCTGCTTAGCCACTGACTACTGGGCCTCCAAAGCACCGAGAGGATGTGAAACCATTCCTGAGGGACTTATGCTCCTCATCCTGCAGTGAATCCCTGAAGAGGAGTGCCGACCACTTGGCCAGGCAGAAAACTATGAAACGATTCTGTGGAAAATGCAGGGTCAAACAACGTTGAGTGTGCGCATTTCGCGTTCTTGACCACCATCCCCATCATGATCATCATCACCATCTCCACCATAAGAATGCCCATCATCACCAGCATATCAAACAAAAAATCTGGTCACTTTTTCACTTCTGATCATTTGACCCTGTGTCTTGGGCCAAGTCAGATGGTACCCCATCAGTCCAATGGGAAGGAGGAAGCTCTGCGGCCATCTGAGCGGTGCGGGTACCCTATCGGTGAGGTCCATTCCAAGTGAGACGTTCATCACAACCTTCCTCTGAACGAAACGATTCCCCCAAAAAAAGCGTAGCCAGCTTGGAGTATTGGCAGTGGCCGACATCTCCCATATTGGTTCGTGGTCGCAACCCCTCTGAAACATACTACTGAATCAACCAACCATCTCAAATACTATAGGAGAACAAAAACAATCTTAAGTTATTCTTGAGGTTCAGAGTCAGCAACGCGCTCAACTCAATAACTGCTATTGGCATCGAAGGAGAAATACGTGCTCCCAGAACAATGCTTTCACTGAGCAACAAGCCAGATTGAATGGTTTCAATCTGGGACCCATCTTGGTCTCAAGCCAACGCAAAGAGCAATTCCTAGAGCTGCGGCCATCTCCACTAAAAACAAACCATGTCAGTTGTACTCCTATCCTATCTTGGGCCATCCGCGGGAAGATTGAACACACCAGTGGGACACCACCAATGAATCATTAACATTAGTTTACTGATATAACAATAATGTTAACGATAAAATAAAAATTAAAAAAAAGATATCAATGATAATAAAAGAGCCACATGAGACCCCAACAAATCGATGACACATCTCATTCTTTTCATGCGGAACGCCCAAAAAGGTACGCTACTGAGGCGCCATTGGGTCCAAACTTCAGGGCCCCGAGCGAGATTGCGCGAAATTAGTAACTCCCGGTAGCTTCCAAGTTTGACTACCCCCCTACCGTCTCCAAGCCCAAAAGAAGTCACCTGACAACTGCTGCCTCGCACCGTCCGCGTGGCGTAGCGGAGGCCGGATAAACTTCAACATGCTGGCTGCAAAGATCTAAATAGAACAAACTGCTGGACTGATCATGTTTCAGCCAAAATGATCTAGGAATGATTGGTGAGTTCTGGTGATCATTTACCAGCCAACTTGCCAAAATCCACCAATCTTTACCAGATCTACCAGAACGAACTGGCAAAGGTCCGAACATCCAGCTCTAGGGGCTGACTCCAAAGCTGGCTTCGCTGCCAAGAGACAAGATCGAATGAAGTTTCCTTTCAAGGGCCCAGCCTTTACCTCGCAAGGCTCAAAATTCCACTGACTGCTTGGTTCACATGGGATTTTCAGATGTAATGATAGTCTGAGGGCGCTTGAAGGTTTGTCAAACTACTTTGTCAGCGGAATGTTTGTAAAACACGGTAAAACTTACATACTGCTGTGATCTACAGCTGCAAGGGATCTCAGAGGACTATAGCAACTGATGGAACAGTTTGATCTACACTTTCTATAACACACAGGTGTTATTGGACCAGCGCGGCGCTGTACATGGTCAAACGGATGTGATGTACATATAAACCCTTTTTGCGCGGATCTATATGCATATAATGTGAGATGTGATGGACATATTCTATCGAATATCTATACAATTACAAATGCCTGTGCATGTCAACGGAACAAACCTCCATACGAATACGCACCTCAATCCATTGAACATTTGAAAACTACGCGCAGCCTCCATTCCCGGCTGCTGCTCACCCAAGATCAATGGCTGAAAATGTTCTTGGCCTCATTCCCTCCTAATATATGGACTCACGGTGCATGTGCATAGATACTGATGTGCGCAGCGTGCATGTTGCTTTCTGTGTGTCAAATCTGGATATGGGAATGGTCCATTGGGGATCCAAAGTCTAAACCATTTGCCTATTGGGGATGGTGAAGTTTAAAATTCTATCTACCCGTCCGACGCGTACTAAATATCTCTGTGTCAGTTTCGTTTGCGAAATTATCTAAATTGCACCTATTGATGCATCGGAAAATCTAAACCTGTACTTGCACAAAATTCAAAATCCAAAATGCATCTCAAAAAGGAAAAGGGGATTGAAATCTAATCTGACCCTAAAAAATCCAAATCTAAAATGAATCAACAAACATCTTGAAAATCTGCCAATGTGCCAACTTCCAATGATTCATCCACGCACGTCATGCCACCCCACTGACCCCGCCTCCTTGGGCACAGGGTCCAGGTTCATGACCCGCTCCCGGAGCTGCCGCGCAATGAAGTCTCGATTGGGATCGCGGACGCGGTTCTCCAACCTGAGACCAGCCATCAAAATCAGCAAGTCACTGAGTCAGTAAGAAGTAACGAAGGAAAAAATGGCAAACTAACTGACTAACTGACTAGCTGACTAAGTAACTAACTAAGTAACTAAGGAACTAACTAAGGAACTAACTAACTAATAACTAACTAGCTAAGTAACTAAAAAACGAAGAAACTAACTAACTGACTAAGTAAGGAAGTAAGTAAGTGTGGTTTCTCAAGATACGGGACCCCAAAAAAGGAGGGGTAATCACAAAAAAAGGTTAATATCGGATTACTTGGGGGGGTCCGTCCTCTTGAGAAACGCCAAAGTAAGAAGCCAAAAAAGTCCGTAAGAAAACATTTGATGGGTGGAAGGATCCTCTTATTAGAAAGTAAGGAATCGTTTTCTTACTCACTTGTTGAGGACAAAAGATTCACAATTTTGGTTGACAGTTGTGGGTGATGTCAAGCAATAATACGGATTCCAGCTTGGCCTGCCTATCATTGCCATCCAGGATGGCCAGTTTCTACGTTTACTTTCGATTCATCTGCTGGGCAAGTATTGTTTGATTCCGCTTCCGCCATATCAAAATTCTACGCAGTCCGATCTCTGCACGTTTTGATGCAGGTGCGGGCATCAAGCTTGAAATTCAGCGCATCTGCAGCTTGAAATGCGTCCGGAGTCCTCGTGCTGCCTACCGCCTGCCAACAAAAAATATAGAGCGATTGCTCCACATCATCCCGGAAAACAGCTGCATCGTCCCAAGAAACAGGCACAACAGACTCAACCGACCAACCGGCCTGATGCAGTGATGAACAGCTGCATCCTCCCCTGGGCGTCCCGGCAAAAAGTTGATCTCATCCTCCACATCGCCTAGGAGATCTCACCAAGAGATTGGCGCGTGGCGACATTGCAAATCCTATGAGCACGAAGGGGGTGAAGTCCGTGGACATCTCAAACATGAACAAAACCATCTGTGCTGGGATGTTGACCTACCCCATTTAAATAGGGAGATATGGCAAATGATCCACAACGACCCCTTTGCGGGGCGCAGCGATGTATATCATGAGTCCTGGCCATCCAATCATGCATCAAGCTAGCACCCCAAAGGCATGAACTGATTGAGTGTTCAGTATGTTTGTTTCTATGCCGTTGCTCAAGTAGACAAGTGCAACGGATATGATTCACAGTCCCCACGCAGTTTGTGCTGCCCTACCTAGCTTTGGTTTCTAAGAGGGGTTCATGAAGCCAGTGGAAAGTAAAAAGTGTCAGGAGCCAAAATCCCCAGCAAGGTCACCAAAGATTTCTGATTGAGAGTAAGGGTGGCTACAATATGCGAGGACTTGCTGGTGTCAAAACTCCACATGCCTGCTGCAAAGCAGTGAAAATCATTAGTTTTCCAATCCACGAGTTGTTTGCCTTGTTTCTTGGCAGGGATCTGGAAGTTCAGAACATCGAATCCATAGTTTGTTTTCCCAAGGAATCGATTGGAAACACCCAAAATGAGAGCTAAAAAGTAGGCCGTGGAGTCACAATAAATCACAATATTAATGATTGTACTCAGGAGGCGACTAAGTGGTAATCCAAAAGCCATGACCCGAATGACAGGGCTCATGTTTTTCGAACTGTCGCAAACATCGAAGGCCAAACTATGCACAAAAACAAAACCTTAAACCCCCAAACCATGAATCTAAACCCTCAGTTTCACTCTCATGGTTTTTAAAATGTATATAGTTGGTTCTCTTACATTTGCATTAAAACGTGAATAGTATCGCGGTTGTTGATCACAACAATCACCCAAAAAAAGAACATACCATTGCTCAGTCAAAGCAAAGGCTGCACCATGCGCTGATCCGCCAGGTCGTCAAAAATCTTGCGGCTGCAACCGGGGCTCCGAAACGCAAACTCCCAGCAGCATCACGACTCCACATCCCTCCGTACACACCTTCCCCGCTGTCAAGTTGCCCTTCAGCTTCTTGTAAACAGCTTCGCATGCATCCTGCCGGCCGTACGTATTCGATTCAAGCATGTCACATTCGTAGTAAATGCATTTGACAATAAGGATGCAGTTGATGATTTTATGCTAAATGATGCGATACGATCTTGATGTGATGTAAAATGATTAGTTATTCAAAGTGATGATAAGGACAATGATAATGTAACAACGTGCTGATGATGATGATGATGATGATGATGATGATGATGATGATGATGATGGTGGCTAGCTCTGATCATGCACTCCTTCTGGACTTTCACGCTATTAATGGACCATTGCTTGCGAACAACACATTTTGAGTGCTCCTTTGGCTGTGCAAGAGTGCTGCGGTCAAATATTGTCCATTCTGCGCAATTTATCGCCACATGCATCTTGATTTTGTCGGTACACCCATCACCAAACCAGCGGTCGAGGCAACAAGCAAACGCCATGCCGCATATTCCAATCAACACGTCATTTCGAGCCTCTGTTCGAATGAAATACCCCTTGGCTGTTCGGTGTCACCTTGTCTTTTGGATCCACATCTGCCAAGTCCACCGGTTTGCCGAAACTAAAGTAGAATCCTGGCAGAAAAATCCACCCATGGGGCAGGTCATGAATGGACGGTGCCGGAGCAATCAATTGCGCCCACAGCGGAGGAACCAATATTGTAACCAACTAGTGAGACGCCGAAGCCTCCGGAAGCTCACATAGCAGCATAACCTGTGGTAGTTAGTAGCTACTAACACGTGTTTTAGTGGTGGCTAATGATGGTTGATGATGAATATCATAAGTCATGACAGGGTTAAACCATTAACACATCCTGAATCACCTTATCCCTCATTCATCATGGAACAAAACTAATCGTAGGCATGGGGATCTACCATTCTCCTCTAGAGCAAAAACATCACAATTTCCTTCAAGGTAAATCAGCTGAAATGGTGGATCGTCCACTCCCAGCTTACCAAACTGAAAATGATGGTGACTTCACCCCCACTCCCTTCGCTTCAGCTCAGCTGTCTTCAGCTCAAACAAAGCCGGGGAGACGGTCGCCAAAACCAGCTGCGGTCTGAGTGGCCTCGTGTTCGTGCACAATGCTGTATGTTTTGGGCGGGGTCCTTCCCATTCAAACCACTTGCAAATTCCATGCCAAGATACCATCGCAAAGTTCTAGGCCATGTAAGTATGAGTGGATCTATCACTAATTATGAAAATTCCCCTGGATGTTACCCTAATGATGAAGCAACTTAGCAAATTCAGGAGGCTCCACCTTGTAATTAACAAGCTGCTGGCTACGTAAATCAGTTTGACCAACATTCCCGCGAGCCACAAATGCCAAGAGGAAGCTCCTGCTGCACATGCCTCTCTTACAAAGTCACTGCAACTCACACTGCATGAACCTGGCACTCAGAGATACTTAGTGAATATGAAGATGTTGCTTTCAAGCCAAGGTCCACCATGGTTTCATTCTGTTTGTTGCTGTTTTTTGTTGGTCACTTTGTAGCTGCGGCTGGGCCTAACACTAACCCGACTTGGTTTGAATTTCACAGCCTTCCACTTGCTTTTCTTGAACGCACGATGGACGGCAAAGCTTTGCTGTACTTCTGAACTAAATCGGAACATCATTCACCAGTCCAAAGTTTTTGCTGGTCAGTATTTCCTCCTGACAGCCCTTGACACCATAAAAACGAAGCATGGCAAAGTCACCATGGGTAAGGTTGCCAACCTTTCACCATGAGTACATTCACCAGGAGCCATTAACCAGTTAGCATTGTAAACCATGAGTCATCAACTTTCAACTATCTGTTGTAAATGGGAGCCTTTAACCATAGTAAACTTTTCAACTAGTCAGTCACCCATCAACCAGTTAGCCTTTAACCAGTTCATCAACTATCTCAACTACTGGTTGGTGGTTTCAAATATTAGTCAACCAACCATTTTTTAATTATTACTAGGGAAAATAGAAATTGTTCGAAACCACCAACCAAACTATCACTTTCTTCTCTCATTCACCGAACCTTCCCTGGAAGCCCTTCTCTGGGCCCCGACGGGCGGAAAGCGGGGAGGCGAAGGCTTAAAGCGAGGAGGTTCGCGAAGGGACTCTGAGACCACGTTCATGCCTTGGCGTCGGGGCACTTTTGGTGGCTCCAGGGCTCTTTGTTTCAAGGGCTAGGATACCCCTGGCTCCTGGCCTCGCTCCCAACCAACAGCCAGTAAAGCCGTGGAAAATGGGTCGATATGGATTCATTGATCCATGCCTGTATTTGTTTGAGGCAATCGACTGTGATTTCAGTTTTTGCATGTCGATGGTCAACATCACTAGTGCTATGTGATGGTCCATGAAGCATCACTAGTGCTATGTGCATGTCAATTGCAATGTCTGCAGTGTAAGAATTTTCCCTGTTTCTCCATGTCGCCATGCCCCGTTACAATTTGTCTGGCAAAGCGATGGGGGCCATCGCAAAGGATCCACACCATGGTTGGATGATGTTGGATGATGAAACCCCCCTGGAAAAATAGACAGATATCTATATAGTTGAATGAAGGCAAACATCCCACAAGTATGTCCTATACCCAGCTGGCTTGCACCGCTTCGCTCTCACAAGCTGCCTGCGTCCATCATTTCCGAAAAGCCTCTGCGCTCATCCTCAGTGGCCTGCAGGCGCGCTGCTGAACATCCAACCGATATGGCTATGGGTCAAGCAGTTAACCAACCAACAATGGTGGATAATAACGTACAAACTATAGGGAAAACAATGCTTAATGATGGGGAACCAGGGGTACAGGGTTTTGACCCACTGCCACATTTTCGCAGTAAAGGATGGCAGCCGCAGATTTAATCGATGCGTCAATTTCGAACTATTTCCTCCAACATCATGCTCGTTCATTAGGAGCTTGATGCCTAATTACCCTATATTTATGAGTAAAAGTTGGCAGATTCATGCAGTGGCTCTGTTTGGGGGAAAATCTTTGCATACATTAATGCCATTTTAGTGTATGCAAAAAAACTTTGCTGTGATTCTAGTGTATCCAAGCATCCGCGATTTGCATGTCACATTCTCACAAGGGCACGAAAGCTGTGTTGTATGCACGGGATGTTTGGTGTTTGTATCCATGATAATAAGGATGATCCTTTAGCGGGAGCACTTTTTTTCTCGCACATACATTGCATGTGCCATGGGATGCAACATATCCAGCATCATCCAGCCAAATATCTGTTAGGCTATTTTGCAACTAATTTAGGTTCTTGACTGCTGACTTGTCTTGCAAATTGTGGTTGGAATAATTTACCACAGATTTGTTGAGCGACAGCGTTTGCCATCTGGTATTTGCATTCAATGTTGCTATGCCCACACATGTTTGCATATGCATACCGATGCCCAAAGAATGCATCATGGAAAAAAACAAAAATTGCAAATTGTGGCAAATAAACGCACCGTTGAGGCTCTGCACATCGACAGTTGCAACTGATGATGATCTAAATGTCACCATCACTCCTTTCAACATGCAAGTGCACAGCACCTTGTGAAGGAGCATTCAAGAAATAATCGACCGATACGTAGTTACACAAGAGGGAGGAAAATGCGGAAAACTATCTCATGATTAAATGGCCACACCACTATCACCAAATATCATCAGCATTCCTCAGTCAGTTTTCCATCACTACCCATCAAATTCCCATGACTCCGGGCCAAAACCCGGTAGAATTTCTGCTGCTTTGGTCATTTCCAAGCCATTCCTAGCCATCACGACCCCTGGTGGATGACTAGCCAACACGACCCCTGATGATCATCCAAGAAACGACCAAACCAACCAAACCATTTCTTGGTGAAACCTGGCTCCTGCCTCATCTTCACCGATTCGGACCTGAGCCGTGGCGTTTTGACACATGGAAAGTTCTCTTCTGCCAGTGGCTGGGGACCCCCAAGTTGTGGCTGGTTGACTACTGTGAATATGTGACCCTGGTG
Source organism: Symbiodinium kawagutii (assembly GCA_009767595.1). NCBI lineage: Eukaryota > Dinophyceae > Suessiales > Symbiodiniaceae > Symbiodinium > Symbiodinium kawagutii. The sequence goes on along the minus strand of VSDK01010210.1, from coordinate 168,480 downwards.
ACCTCTACAATGATTGGTCAAGTACTACAAATGGTGAATCATGGATGATTTGGGAACACCTTTTTTGACCACCACTTGGTTGCTGGCAAAACGAGCTTATCAATGACAATGACTGGTTGGTGGTTGAACCAGCCTGGTGAAAATATGCCTGTCAACCAACCAAACATTTGAGAATGCAAGGGAAAATTGAAACCGCCAACCAAATGACCGTATTCATAGGACAATGATAATCTTAACCACCACATTGATCTTTAAAAAAGACTATATACTGACACTGGTTTAATCAACTAATGGCACAACCAACCAATCATCAAACATGATTAGTGATGGTTATGCAGTTATGCTATATTAGATATGTATGATCTTGTTTTTCTAATGGCTATTATTTGATGGTAAATTGATGCTAGTCAGTATTCATGAAAATCAACCTATCTATGGGAAAATGCATTCTTTTTGGGCATATCCGTGTTAAACACTTCTATCAAATAACCATGCTTAATCATGGCAACAAAACGTACCAAACGTGCAAAACATAAAGAAATCCTCTGCCATGATCCTGGTTGGCGCATTTCGGATGCGCCATGCCCAGCCAGGGTTCCAGGTACCCCCAAGGGGATGACGCGACTCCACAGCCAAGTCCCCGGCGTTGTCTGCGCTGCCAACGCCTCCGAATGGCACCACGATAGCATTGAAGCGAGCGGCCAAGCGCCTGATTGGCGGCGCTTGGAAGGGGGAAGCTGGCAGGAAAAATCTCCCGATTCATCACTAGGGATGGTTACATTATGAATCCATGATGGTTAAACTGATGGAATCCAAGATGTTCATAGGAACCAATCACCATCAGTTCAACCATCAGTTTAACCATAAAAACCAAATGATTCCACCAACATGCGTTTCACCAGAAATGGCTTGTGCTTCATGATCAAGAGGGTTTGTTAGTAGGGATCTCCCATTACTCAAAACAGTCATTGATGGCCAAGCTCCAAGCACAAAGTCCGTCTGTTCTGGCCACATCAGCTTGTACCTGCAGTGACCGCAAGCTGACCTGATCATCGTCCCTACATGTCTGCGAATGCTCGTGCACCGAACCTTGTGACGTCAAACATGGAAAGGTAAAACAAATCATCAAAGACTAGCTGTTCGGTTTGATGAATGCGGCCATGGGTGGGCACGGGTGATTTCGCATCAGGTCATCCCTAACGCAAAAAATAACTCCCCAAACAGCATCAACCAGCCTGCGTACCTAGTCAGCAATGACTAACCATCATGAACGAAACTGGATCACCTAGCCTTTCCGGAGCAATACTTCTCTCTCTCTCTCTCTCTCTCTCCATCGCCATGAGGCCTTTGTGCCTGGGCATCAATAACCATGTTTTTGTTGACTCTGGAACTGGCTCCGAAACTTGGAAATGCTATCCACGCATTAACAAAGGCTATCAATAATCAATAAGCGTCCGTCTGCCCTGTCCAAGTATTCATGGCAAAGCAATAATTGACACGCGAAGAGTCTTCGCCCATATCGGGGAGCAACATTGGTGAGTACCCCAGGGATGTCACCAAGCAACCTGGGGCTGGGAACCGACAGAGATGAATCATATACCTAAGTGGCTGTATCCCATATGATACCATTGGATGCACTTGGATGATGATGCACACCAAGCAACCAATTCCAGCAGTCTAAAAGGAATTGGTGGTTCTGTGATCGTAGCTTCCGCAGCCAAAAATGACGCAGTTCATCAGGGTTCACGAGTGTAGCTGTTGGGGCTCGAATCCAAGCTTCACGCTGGGTCAGTCCACAAATGATGGATCCAGAGGAACAGTTGTCTAGGGGTCATCATGCTCAAATTTACTTCTTCAATCTGATCCAGTATTAGTTCTCGAAGCTAAATCAGCCATAGCCTCGAACAATCACCCGTGGCTCAGTAAGAATCATCCATCAATTCAAATCATGGATTCGGGGGTCTCACAATATGAAGGCCCCCCAAATCACCCGTCATCAGCCAAGTTACATAATAAACCGGCCATAAACCAACCATTTGGGTTCAGTATCCATCCGGTTGGTGCTTTCAACCCCTATGAAAAATCTGAGTCAACCAACCAGTTGTTAATAATCATGAGGGAAAATAAGAAATATTTGAAACCACCACTTTTCCTTCATAAAAGGGCACTAACCCAGCCGGTCGGCGTGATTAGCACCCTTACATCCCAAATGCGGTGAAAAGGAAACCACCAACCAGCCATCATTTCTAGGGCAACGAACCGGCCACCATGTGGGGCTACGCATTCAGTGGTCACCCCAACTCATGGCCGCCTTCCCCTCGCCCTGGGTCACTTCTCAGTGGCACCGTGGCAAGCCTCACGTGCTCCCCCGGGGAACAGCAGGATGGCCTGGCACGTGCGACCGCCACCGGTCACGGTTGGATCCAGTGAAACGAGTGGTGACTTCTTCAGGGATCTAAGGGCTTTGAACTACTAAAAACTGCTTGGTGGTTGAACCACCCCTGTGAAACATATTGAGTCATCCAACCAACTGTTTGGTAATACTTCAAAGCTTTTAGCGGTCTCTTGCAATATAACTATATGGTGGTTCTGTGTATAGTATATAACATCCCTGACCGTAATAGGGGACAACCACTGGCAATCACCAACAACAATGGTTAATTGAACAACTGCTATTTGGTAGCTTCTCAAAGCCATAGGGGACCTCCAAAATGGATGGTTTACTATTTACTAAAGATGATCAAACAAGGATGATGACTCGGGAGTTACCTATCTTAAGAACCCACAAGGATGATGACTCGGCTTTAAACTAAAACATCAGGTTTTGTAATTAACCAATGAACGCCTATCATGTTATGCCGCCCACATCCAGAAGCCGAGGGAATGGCTGGCGACCGAACAAACTTCACCTAGGTTTCAGCACATGCGATCCAACCTACCTCTAGATTACGGTCATATAAATGCACGGCAAAAAAACACCAAAGATGATCATGCTCTGTTTGATTAGAAACCGGGCGAATTGGGCGTTTTGACCTTGTCGACAATTTCCTCATTTGCCCCTTCCCTCTTGGATTCTCACGCAACTGTCCTTATTGATATCTGATGTGTTTACCAGCTCCTATTTTCAACATTGGGTCTTACTTCCTTTTCTCTAAGTCCGATACTCCACCCTGCTTCAGGTTGTTCATCTAGAGCATTGCCCTTACTCAAATAAGCCAAAACCAGTAGTTTGGGAACCGCAATCTCTGTGCTGAAGATATGCTCTGATTTGGGGCAACCCAGTGGCACATGGAGACCGCATCCATGTCCATCCGCGTGTCCCTTCCCCCTATTACCAAGAATCCCCTAATGCAATAAACTAAGGATCCCGCTTTTGTCTTTTCTCATCTTTCGATTGCACTTGTTAATTCTGGCAAGGGCACATCAACTAAAAAAATGCAATGTTCCAAACTTGTAGTACCCCGCGCTAATAAGCAAAATAAAGTTTGTCTGGTTTGATCAGTAAGAGTATTTTTCTATCGTTGAATTGAGAGTTTCACTTCTGGTTCTGAAACACTTTTTGACAATATCACTGACTTTTAGAAGGGATATCAAAAGAAAATTGTAGAAATTAACTTTCCAGACTTTTTGTTTCTTAATCGAGGGTATTGGTTTGATTTTAGGGCCTCCCTGTTACAAAATACCACCCAACAATCAAAATGGATAAGTGTGCTTATTGTTTGATGGGTTTAGTAATAGGGGCAAGGGATTAAACAACCCTCTCATCAACTAATCGACCCAGCAACCAGAATTCCTCATGATCCACATTGATAAGCAACACCTACTTTGCTCAAAATAGCTGGTGAGTTACCATCGATACCGGTTTATCATCATCGCCCATGTCCTATCTGTGCGGCTCCTCGCAGCATTGCGCCGTTGATTTTTTGCGTGCGCGCAGCCGGTCAGCACCAAATGCCGAGCTCAGTGAGAGTCTCTGACCGTCACATCCTTGGGATAGGACCTTGGTGCGGCGCGGTCTGATCCAACAGTCTATACTGGCTGGTGGTTAGTTGCCCCAACCCAAAAAAAGTGCCTGTAAATCAACAAGCCATCCCCAAATACTAGGGAAAATAACATATGTGTCTGAAAACACCACCTGTGAATCGATCTGAAACTGCAAATAGCTCTGCTACAATAAGCCCGCTTGAACATTACAAAACCCAACCACTCAACAAGGGGGTTGAGGGTGGATCAGAATGTTCCCGGACAGTATGATCACGCACAAATCCTGTGAATGAAGCGGTGCTGTTGCTGCAAATCGAATATTCGTGTCATAGCCAGTTCATGGCATTTTCACTGGATGAATCTCAGCGTCCCCACTCAAGATCAAGGAGTTTTTTATCACCACTTACAGCAACGAACAAGTATTCAACAATTAATTAAGGTCCTAATTCCCGCACCGACCCTAATCTATATGCTCTGGAATTCCACCATGGCAGCAATGCTTGGTTGGAATTTCAGGGCAAATATAACAAATGAAATAAGTAAAATGAATAAAATAATTCCGCCATTCTGGTACATCAAACCCCTTTGATCAGTACGAGCGGGCGCCGTAAGTCAGCCCACGTCGCGTTAAGTCAGCCCACGGCAAGCCAAACTGCATGGAACAACGTGCACTCGTTCTAAGTCACCCCACGCGTTTTAAGTCACCCCATATTTTGCAAAATACAGTGGGCACACCACATTCAAAGTATCTTTTGACATTCTCCAAAACAACGAAAATTGACCGCACACTGTGCGCACACTGCCAAAAACATCATCTTGGGACATGATTTGGCATGTCTTTTTTGTGCCCTTGCCACTGGCACACTGCATTCAGAGCACTTCTACTAACTGCCCAAAAAATGACCAATTCGAGCTGCAAAATGGACAGCGCGCTACTGGCACACTGCATTCAGAACACTTCTCCTAGCTGCCCAACAGATGAACAATTTGACCTGCAAACTTGACAGCGCGCTACTGGCACACTGCATTCAGAACACTTCTCCTAGCTGCCCAACAGATGAACAATTTGACCTGCAAACTTGACAGCGCGCTACTGGCACACTGCATTCAGAACACTTCTCCTAGCTGCCCAACAGATGAACAATTTGACCTGCAAACTTGACAGCGCGCTACTGGCACACTGCATTCAGAACACTTCTCCTAGCTGCCCAACAGATGAACAATTTGACCTGCAAACTTGACAGCGCGCTACTGGCACACTGCATTCAGAACACTTCTCCTAGCTGCCCAACAGATGAACAATTTGACCTGCAAACTTGACAGCGCGCTACTGGCACACTGCTTTGCCAAACGGCATTTGGCCTGCAGGACTGTATCTAGAACCAACCTTACAAAAAGAAAATTTTGGCATACATGAAAACATAGCTTCTGCGCGAGGGCCGCGCGACCTTTCGCGAGGGCCGCGTGACCCCTGGCAAGCCCCCGCCCAAGAGGCATGACTATGTTGAAAACAAGCGGTCAGGGAATGCTTGCACGCATGGGACTGGACAAGAGGAATGACTATGTTGAAAACAAGTGGTCCGGGAATGCTTGCGCACACGGGACCGCAAAGGGACAACTTGGACAAGAGGAATCACTATGTTGAAAACAAGTGGCCCGGGAATGCTCCCGCGCTACTGGCGCACCGCAAAGGGAACAGCTTGGACAAGAGGAGTGACTTTGTTGAAAACATGTCGTCTAGGAATGCTAGTGCGCACGGGCACACCACAAAAGAACAACTTTTTACAAGGAAGGAAAACTTAATTCAACCACCAAATACCTAAAGTTGCCATTTCCGCATGGGCACACGAACACGGCACGACTTAGAACAAGGCGGCACGACTTACAGCAGCTACCCAGTATAGTTTCTGAGCTTAAACTCCCCCGGGATTTTGATCATTTGCAACCCACTGGGGTCACAGCGAATCTGAGAGAACACCGCCTCGGTCTGAGAGCGGTGTAGGTCTGGAGGTTGCTGGGAGATGTTTCTGCAAGGCAACCACTGCTGACAGAAACGACAGCTCCCAAGGTTTAGCAACATCGGTTGCATTGATGGTAGGTTTACCATGCTTACTAACAATGGAATATAACAACAAGGTAACTGATAAACATACCATTTGGCATTCACCATGTCATGAATAGGTTGGTTAACCATCTATTTCTGGGACCTTTCTGGGATCACGTGCCACCCTGATGATATTTGGCAGCCGTAGCCACTAGAGTTTACCATCGCGAGCCATTCAAGGATGTAACATCATTATTGGTTCCTGATGTTGTTGATTTTTACTTTTTGCACGACAAACTATGACTTGGGTGGTTGATGAAACTTTATTTGTGGTGACATCTGGGATTTCAATGCATCCAGGCTTGCTGAAACCTTATCCTCGCAGCATACTGAGGGATTCAAATCAATCAGCTACCTCTACCTCTGAGAAACTAACGGTTTCGCTTGAAGAGGCTGGCATTTTGCGACGTTTTGGGGTCAACGTGATGGTTGCGGTCACGCGAATCATCGCTTTGAAACAAATGTGCTGCTTCTAACATCCACTGAAAACAGCACTCTAACAGTTACAGCTGCAGAGTCGTCAAGCTTGGCTAGACATGAAATGGCATAGAACAACCATTTTTGAAGGACATCATTACCTAAGTTGCAGCGTCTTCTGCAATGTCTGGTGTCTAGGAGTCTAGGATTTGCGAATTCATTTCTGGACAACTCAGGCCATTTGCGAATTCGCAGTGCTAAGCGATTCCCTCAAACGAAGCTTCTGCAAAGGATGGTTCAAACCTCCCTGGAAAAATGGGAAGGTAGGTATCACTGCCGTGATCAAAACACTGTTTCAACAACATTGTGCCCTCAGTGCCTCTTGGCCAAGCCCAAACATACATGTCTGGATGGGGGCCAAGATGGGCCAAACGTCATGTTTCTCCAACCCCAGCTAAGGACACACTGCCCTATCCTGAGGATTGCAGAAAGACCCACTAGCCGGCTGCCTTCGGGCTGGTAGGATTCTCACTATTTGCACTCATCATCCACTAAGTTGGAGGTAACTCACACTCCTATGCTACATCTATACCATGAGGCTGATAGACTGACAAAAGTATCATGCATTCAACTCAACCACATCGTCAGGTCTGTAGACACCATATTGGTGAGTGTTGAGCAGGGGCCAAGCCAATGCAGTTATTTCTTTCTCTAAACTGGCTAGCGAATTCATTCTTCACAAAACCACCCTGCTTGGCAACCACATGGGTGTGGGTCAAAACCCTGTACCCCTGGTTCCCCTATCATTAACCATTGTTTCCCTTATTATTGTTAGTCATTATCCCCTATTATTGGTTTGTTAATATTGACCCAAAGCCACATGCCTGGCATACCATAGCCCGAACACACGGATGACCCAACGCTCCCGCTGCCCAGAAACACATGCCACACACCGGGATGGTACTGGGACCGCCATCGCAACCAGTGCCCTGCTTGGGGTCCTGGAAAACGATCCGCGTTTGGGACCCCCCGAGCTCCAAAAATGGTGGGCGCTTCATGCACGACTACCATCTGGTTTCACCACTCCCTGTAGCTCTTTGGCTCCCCCTTTAAAAGGATTTAGGGATACCCCTGGCTCCTTAGCTCCCTGAGAATCACCAGCTAGACGATGAGAAGATGACAAGAGTCACATTGCTTGTTTCACAAAGCAACCGATCTACGATTCGGATGGACATGCGTGGGTTGCAGCATGCTGAATTGCGACTGGCAGATCCTCGGAGAACATTTGGTGACTAGAGGCGAGCACCTGCTCCATGTTGAACACTGACTGACCTTGTACACTATAATGCTTCACATGCTGGGATGGGAACCTGAACACCCGTCTCTCCACAAGTATCCGGCCAGAGGGAACAGCAAGTGACAAAGGCAAAAGAATGAGTGTTGTTGGTGGTTATCCCCTGTTATTGGTTTGTTAATATTGACCCAAAGCCATACTACTATGTATCGTTGTCCTAAAGAACCCCACGACATCATCGACTCATGGCACTCCGTGTCGAAGCCGCAGTAGCCGTCGTCCCAATGCGCGTCGTCGGCGTCATGGCGCCTCCGGCGCAGAAAGCTACGTAATGGTACGGTGGAACGCGAGTGATGAGCGACGTACATGATTTATGATGACTTGGCAATGGTGGACAGGCTGGTTGAGAGTGGTTGAAAAACGGTGGCTAGGAGTGATTAATAGTGTCTAGTAGGTGATGAGTTGTGATGATTGATTCAAAGACATCTGGTTGGTGGCTTAAACTCGTATGAAAAATATTAGTCAACCAACCATCTGTTAATAATTCCTAGGGAAAAGAAACAATGTTTCAAACCACCAACCAAACATGTACTTGTTAACGATCATGTTTCAAGGAGTTTATGATCCATTCATGATTTACATTGCTAGCTTCCTGTCATACGATCAGAATTGTTAACAATATGTTTGATCTATAGGAAAAATCATGCTACAGTACCGTGCTACCCCGCAACGACTATGACAAATGTGAATGCACTAGCCGCTAGCCACCATACTTGATTAATCCATATCCTAAAGGATAAAGAGATATAATAATATATATCTAGTTATTTATATCAATTAATTTACAAATTTTGAATTATGTACTTATCCATTCTCTACCAATGCTTCTACAGCATGAACAAGCATATTTTGCCACGAAAACAAATTCGACATACATTAGTCATTGCCATGTACCATTTTGTACCTCCAATATTCGGCTTGGTATTGGATGCTGTTGGGAATGCCGCCCTAGCATCCTTATGCATTTTTTTTGACAAGTATCATGCAGTTTGTAGGTTCAACTTCTACCCGGTCCCAAATCTGCTACAATGACAGTAGCAGCATCAGCAAAAAAAAATCTCTTCCAAAAGGGCCAGTCTTCCAAATGGTAGTTTCAACCCATCCGGAATGTACGATCATTGCAGGGTTTCTTCCAAATGAGGCATCCTAAATACTAACATTAGCAAGTGTAATCCCACTATATTGGCTCATTACAACTACTAAATCTAAGTAGCTTGCGCCTTTCGAATGCATCATTGATTTCCATGACCAACCGAAGGAAATGGCATCAGCTGGAGCCAAAGAAGCCACCTGACAACAGCCAAGAGGCTGCAGTCTCACGAAGCCATCCTCTCCCCAATCTCTGCCTGAGAACGCGCATGAGCCGTAAATAGCGGTACTCCCAACCATCCCAGATATGGTAGCTGTCCACAGATGGGGAACATTCATCTATATCTACGTCAATCTAATATATACACAAACGTTCACTAGATGCAGTTTAGATACATCCATGTCACCTGGGCCATTTGATTGTTGCAGAGACGCATTCTACCAAACAATGAGCCAGGATGATAATCCAGACTGTCAGGAACACCATCAGCATCATAGGGTTGCAGGTGTGAACGAAGAAACCTTTGTAGCATCCCCTACCTGTTACGAGCGCCAGCAGG
>VSDK01010210.1:142326-158961 GCA_009767595.1 Symbiodinium kawagutii | reverse complement strand
GGCTGCACCCTACAGGATCGCTAAGGCGATCGCGGCCAACCAGGGAGTTCTGTGAGTTACAGCTCTGCAAAGATGACGAATCTACGCTTGGCGACTGCGGAAATCGGTAGTCACTGGAAGCACCATTTGAAATATAGCTACTGAACAAACAGCACTGGTATCTGTTTAGGATTCCTCCCCCTGCTGTTGAACAGATTAGACAGAATCAGACAAATGATATTGAAAACTCAGTTGATTGATTAGCTACTATATTTGGTACCAACATTCCCTGTAGCTCCAAGTCGCTCTCGATTTAGAGGGATAGATGGTCACTCCCCAGCGAAAGGATTAGATGAGCTCCTTGGCTCCCAACAGCCAGGTACCACCGGCCCAGGCACCCCAGGAGTTGCGGATGAGCCAATACTTCAATCCTTGAAGGCCGCTGCAAGCCGCTCGCACGGGTTACCACATCAAACATGAGTACCGGTGATTTATGCCTATGTCAACAAAAATTATGCCATAATTTTCACCACATCATTATTAATTAGTAGCACCATCCACAAAAAATATATTCAATGATCAGTAGCCATATTAATGGTGATCATTCATCAGCAAGCATCACTATGCCATATTGTGCCTACATCAATCAGCCAATAATTCCATCAAAAACCATCAAAGGGGTCTGGTTGGTGGTTTCAACCCCTATCAAACTACCAACATGTCAACCACCAAACGTCTGACAATACTTGGGAAAACAACACATGTCAATGCAACCACCAACCAGTTTTTGTTTAGCTATTATTGTTGATTATTATCCCCCATCATTCACTCATTCACCATTCCCAACCACTAAAACCACCCGTGGTTGACACTTGTGTTGGTACTCCTTCCGTTGTAAATCTGTTGGGGGCCCGCCCCGCCTCTAAAGAGTCAGCCTCTAATCTTTTCACCATGCCCCTCGGCAAAGGCTGAAGCAAATGACACTTCAATGGAAACCAAAACACGCTTCGAATAGAAAACATAGCATGCAACTTACAACGACCAACAGAAACATCTCAAAACAAGGTCAAAACATATTCCAACCAACAGAACCATTTGAAAACAAAAGATAGAACATGTTGTTCAAACCAAAAAAGCTTTCCAACAAAAAGTGCCACGACACTGCGGGAGTGCTGGTGGTTTTCTTCCTCTCTATGTCGCGTTCCCCCTCCAGCTGAATCTCTCCATGTCCCAGCAACCATCGCAACCATCACCCACTATGATCCATCTAATGGTTCCGCTTTCATTGGTAGTCGAGAACCAAATACGCCATATATATAGCATATTTGCCTGTACCTACAGATGACATAACAAATGTTGGTGTTTCTCAAAAATCTCACAACAGAGGTACCCATGAATCATCCACCTTATGAACCATTTAAAGGAATAAACCAACGATTTTTGGGGTGGGCGTGTGGCCTTGTGTCTGACTGGGGTCACATCCGGGACAAGGTGGAATAAACCATTTTTGGGGTCCCCTATTTTGAGAATCCACCACATGGTGCATCATGGAGTGTACTGGGACGCAGCACCCGACTTTGGATCGCTGCCATAGCCCACCGCAAGTACCGCCTCCAGTGGAAAATCGAGAAGGCTAGCTGTTTCTACTTGTCAATCAATGTCGGTAATCTGGTTGGTGGTTGAACCAGCCCTGTGAAAACATTAGTCAACCAACCATTTGTTAATGATTACTAGTGAAAATATATAATGTTTGAAACCACCAACCAGTACTGGTTGATAATTGCTGGGAATGATTCCTAATTTGTTAAAAGGAGTTCATAATGGTTAATGGCTAGCAGGTACATGAATGGCAGTAGTCAACAACAGTTAAAACCTTCATAACTAGTGTCTAGTGCTTTCATTCGTGGATATTTGTGGTTCATCATAACTACATTTTAGGAGATAACATGATCCAAAAGCATCGTTTCAATTGGAGTCCAGTATCTCTTGCCTTGTTCAATTGGAGCAACCCCTGGATCAAATTAGGCTCACCAAGTCAATCTGAACCCATAGTCGATCCAATTATCCAACTTAATCCTTGTCCATGAGTTCATGCATAAGACGATCCTGGGTAGTTCCAACTTATCGTCTCATATTCGATCCTGGTCCAACCGTAAGATACGTGGACCACAAGTCGGTCCCCGGCACGACGAAATTCTGCGCCCAGTCGGATCAGCCCGGAGAGGCCAGGCAGCTCTGCCAGTGACTCCCACGGCTGAGACTCCCCACGTGATTCACCTTAGCGAGTGCTGAACGGATTGGAATGGGTGCCGAATGGGCTCCGGAAATATTCGTGGCCAAATCCCTGTGGTGAATCATGGTCATCAAAGGTTGGTAGTGATAGCGGTTGGTTTTGGTCAATTGTGGGGGCTCATGATGGTTATAAGATTATGCTCAAAATGATTACGGCAAAATCATGGGATATGGTGCACCCTCCTGTTGCCATTCCAAATTGCAAAAATATGAGAAGTGGTTGGGCTGCAACCCGGCTCGTCTATCTTTTGATTGTCAGGGACGTTTCTACACTAACCATCACCAGCCATCACTATTCATTCTACAGATACTATATTCAATATGTTCATTGGCAATTTGAAAACAATGATTCTTGCTGAATCATGGTTTCACCATGAACACGCATGGAGCAAAAACGAGCCGCAAAGGACCACGAAACGCACTGCTGACAGGCGGCAATACTGTCCCTCTTGCAGTCATTGAAAATTCCACCTGGAATCAGCCGCCAAGGCTGCACCCCTCTGGTGACGTAGGGGGTTACGGTCTATGAGCAAACATTTCTCACCAGTGGAAACACCTGGCAAACCCTCACCAAACCTGGCTGTCATGGCATCATCATGGCATCATTCATGATCTCAGTCATGGCATCATCATGACAGCATGGCATCATCGCAAACTGGTGGATGTTCCAGCGAGCTATAGCCCGCTATACCCAGTAGCCGAGGCGGTGGGCCCTGCAACACGCCTCCATACCTGAGCCAGGTCAGCGAGGGGAGATCTCACAGGCAAAGAAATGGCGCTTGCGCTCACAAAGGCCATGACAGCATATGACAACAAAGATGATCATAACAACAGTCATCATGATTATGACAACAGCCTTATGATCATTAAAACAGTTGTCATAATAAAAACCTGGTATTATGACAACACAAGGTTGTTGGGAACATGATCAAAAACAGTCATAAGATCATGTTTTGGTATGTTCCCAACAACCTATAATCGAAGTGTCAGATCATAAACTAGTACAAAGCAAAATAGTCATGATCTATTGATGATGTATTTGTTTTCTCTCTGGCGTTCAGCGAATGTGTTTGTGAGAGACTTAAGATTCTGCAATGTCAACTTCTGGCTGCCTCAACTATAGCCGATGGCAGCATCACAATTCAGCATGGCAGGCCCCAATGTTCAGTAGCCAGCCCCCAGCTGGTACCAAGTTTTGATTTGAGGAATTTCATACATCTTCGTCATCCAGCCCGTGATCACAGGAAATGGAGTCAAACAATCAGCTGGAACATGATCAGCCACTCCACTTGTGAAGTAGTACCGCAGCTGAGCCAAAATTTGCAGGTCTGCGATGGTGGGTTTGTCTCCGCAGAAAAAAGCACCCGTAGCTTGCAGCTTCTTAGTGAAAAAGTCCATAAACTTGGGAAAAGTTTCGCGCATGAAATCCTCCCGCATCTTCTTGACAGTTTGGGCCTGCGCTGGCCAGTCTTGAGGATGACCATAATTGGTGTGCCGCCCCAAGCCCATGAACAAGGCCGGCCGCCACGCCCTTTGCATATCGTCTGACAAGCCGATAACCTCCTCGATCTCAAGCATTTTGTCGGGGTCTGCAGGGTACAACGTATCGGTGGAATCAAACTTCCGTGCAGCCCAGCGCATCATTGCCACACTCTGCGCAAAGGTTTTGCTGGAACCATCTGCGCTGATCACCGTCATGAAAGGGAGTTGGCCATAGGGCGTGGTAGGCTTCAGCGCCCCCCAGTCCTCCAAATTGATGCGGTTGTCTTCGAACGGGGTGCCCGTCATAACAAAGGTCAAGCGCACCTTCTCTGCTGCTGCCTCGATATCGAAGTATGTCAAGGCAATCTTGGGAGTCGCCATCTCTCAATCGCACCCATCGCAAAGGTCAAATGAGCTGCACAAGCAAAAAAAACATTGAGCCAAGGCTGTATATGACCTATTCTATGAATAGCCTATGATATAAATGACCTATATAGCTATATATTTATTTGATCTATTATAATCTATAAAAGGCTTATTCTATAAGTCTCAGACATTTTGGGACCCCCAAAACTGTCAAAACCTTGGCGCCTCGGCATGACGATGTCACAACTCCACGCGTCGCTCTTGAGGTTTCAGGGTTACCCGCTGGGAACTCATCAGTGAGTTTCTCCGTATTTTTTCTCCGTAAGGTCGTGCTTGAAAACTTGGAAGCTGAGTCGGATTGGATTCTTTCTGGATATCTGCATCAACTTGACCCCTAAATTTGGCTGCGGCATTGGCACTAGATATATTGGCACTTACACTATTAGATTGTAGGTCAAAAGTGGTCAACATGAATGATCCTCACCAGGCAGGGGAACAACCAAACCATCACCCCCTGCGTGCCTACGGTAACCAAGGCGTAACTAAAATACTGTCATAATGAATTGCAGAATGTAATGCATTATTCATCATCAAATATCATTGAGACTTCGTTTTATCATGCTTCTGACCTGCTAAGTGGTCTGTCCCTGGCTGTTTGGAATGTTTCATCGTTGGGGTACAGGGCCTTGTTCTTTCTGCCCAGCTGCATGTTCCAATCAGCTGCATCGACGGAGACGGACACAGGCCCCACATTTGCCTTGGCTGCGCGGCCATGCTCATGTTCGTTTCACAAAAGTGGATGATGGTAATATTCAAAATGGTAATGACGATGATGACTTTAACAGGAACAATGATGACAATGACGATGACGATGACGATGACGATGACGATGACGATGACGATGATGATGATGATGATGATGATGATGATGATGATGATGGCGATGCTGCTGATGATATTGGATTGGATGGTTCGTATACGTCCCAGCTGCAATGGATTTAGAAAAGTGAGCTGGACATTAATCAGTTGACTTGAACATGCGTATTGCCCTCCAACCTAGAGACAACAAGCTCACCACCCATGTAACTGCCTAAATGCTTGATACCGGCAAATTCACTGGTGAGAGAGATACAAACATTTACAAAATTTCCTCCAAAATTCGTCAGAATGGCAAAGATACCAAAATCGATGAGATCCTTGTGTCTCGGTAGTCTATGTAGTCTTGTAGTTATCTGCAAAAATTATCTAATGGCATCCTGATTGAACATTTCGAACTTCTGGTTGGCGCAAGCATTGCCACCTCATGCTGGTGCCACTTCAGTGAAATCTTGCATCAAACAAATGTTGCATTCAATTCGCTAGGTGGAAAACCAGCATCCATACCTTGCTTTTGGGGCCGGTCTAGCAAAGATCCCCCTAGCTGGAATCGGTTCAAAAAAGTGTCGCTGTTAGAGCCTACTCCTTGTCGTGCCAATCACATCTTGCACACCACACAATGACGTCAAAATAATTCGTTCACCTTTGTTGACCAATATCATTCTCCCCTTGCGGTTTGAGTGAAAAATGATTGACATCTTCCCCGCAGCCTAGCATTGATCTTGTTGTTGTGGCGTTGCTAAGGCCAAGATGCGAGAGCCTCCATCAAAGGCTTTAGCTTGTTGGTCTCCAAGCGAACATAGCCCCCAAGCTTCAAATATGGAGCCGACCTCGAGAAGTCAACCCACACTTAACGACTGAACGCTATCATAGTTATATGTATTGGGTCAACACAAAAAATATCATGGCTGATTCATGATTGACCATGCCCTCATAACTCACGGTTAAGAATGGTTCATGGTCAAATGCAATTACCCGCAAATATGGCCGTGGGTCAAGGGCCCCAGTGCCCAACGCTGCACCCTGGTGAACATCCCGAGAAAAAGCAGTCGTCTTTGCTGGGATGTTCATCCATCCGTTTTGGGGTATGCTTGGCACTTGGTAATGATCCTTTTCCTTGGCTAGCTGATCTGGTATATTATTGGTCAATTAATTATGCTGGTTATTTTTTTTTTACCGGGGCATCTCAGAGGATCGGCCCTACCACAGCACCTGCAACAAAACATGCAGGCATTCGTGGATATGTGGATATTGCACAATTGTAGGCTCAAACTAATTAGATTATGCAAAATGGGTGAAAAGTTGTCGGAGGCTACGTTGCTTACACTCAGAATCTTTCAGTGGCAGAAACTGGTACCAGGAGGCATAGTGACACCGTGACATAGTTTCATTCAGGATCTCCTTGTGCTCAACAATGCCGCTCCATGCCGGAGCATATGGGACAACAACTTGAAGAACAAAAGGGCTTCTCAGCATAGATAGATGTTTGCACAGGCCAGCCATTCCAGTTCGTAAACTCGATGGGTAGTCGGGAGGCTCAGTATCAGCTGTCCAAACGCAAAATCCCTCTACTTTGTCGAGCCACACTGCATTGAAGACCTCTGCTGAAAAGTTTACGAAGACTACGTGGAGCCATTCAAGCTGCAGTCGAAGCAGATATTTGGGATGATCCCAAGGATGTTCTTCCAGGAATTCCACGTTGATTCTTTGCGACGGCACCCCGTGCCATTCCAAGAAGTGTGGCGTAAGGGACTTCCAGGTGTCACGTTCTGCTGCCATGTGGATGTAGTCGCCTTCCAAACCATGTGCCTGCCAGAATTTGGCGATCACACTGTGGGGTGTGTGCCATGGGCCCGGGCAATTGAGTTTCTTGGTGTGCTGCTCGATGATGTGGTGCAACATGATTTTGGCAGGATGTTTGCTGCAAGAGGCCTGTCTATGATTATATAATTCACTGAAGTTGTGGTCATAACCAGCATAATCAATTGATCAGTAATACAAACTATGCACATTACTGAATGGATTATCATCTCCCAAAACCTTGATTCATAGCTGGCATTGTGACTATGAATCATTACCAATGATCACTGGCCATGATAAATGGAATAGACCTTTGATAACCGGTATTCATGGGCGGTAATCATGGATCTACTTACTATGAATCATTGCCAATTATTATAGACCTCGGTAACTTCTGACATTCATTTGCCATAAAAAAAACTAGAGACCCAATTATAGAGCTTGAAAATAACTGGTAACTATAAATCATTGACAAGATGACATATAAAATCAATGGTTTATAGTTACCAGTCAACTAAATGACTGGTTGCCACTTATATGGGTGTTTCTCAAAATAGGGGACCCCCCAAGTCATCCTTTATGAGCCATTTATAGTCATAAACCAACCATTTTTGGGGTTCCCTATTTTGAGAAACCCCCATATGAACCTTGATCACCGGTAACTGGTAGCATCACTGAAGTTCTGCCAAGCAGCTTCTGCGACGAAGCTGTGCAATGCTCATCTCCTTGGTGTGCCCGCGTAGTATGGCAGCCAGCAACTGCCATGCTGGTGGCATCGGCGAGTGGTGGTGAAGTGCTAGCAGTGGTAAGCAGTAGCATCAGCGGCTAGTAGTGGTAAGTGGTACTCCAACTATGAAACTAGTACTACTAGGGCATATTAGTCCTATGAAACTAGTGGCAGGTGAGTGGTACTACTATGAGGGCAGCTATTCTCGATCGCTACTTAGGACTAGTAGCAGCCATTAGAAAAAATGGCTACCATTCGCTCCCAAAATCATCAGTTTTTATAGTTAGAACTCATGCTTTAGGGTTTTAGTGGCCCATGGTAGTAGTGCTCATGGCTCGAGTTGCTCGTGGTGTTTTTTCACCGCTGGTGTCGTGGTTGCAGCAATGTCAAGCAGCCATGCCAAGTCATCACGCATGAAAGGTGAATCAGCCTACGCTATGTAAAGCTTATAGAGAGTGGCAAGGTCAAGTGACAACTAGCCTAGTCATCCGCACATGGGAGATGCTCACTGGTCATCTCTGAGTTCCGGCGATAATTGTCATAGCAAAAGAATTCGTAGATCATGACGTACGTAATTCGACGAACAAATCTCAGCAACAGGAGCTCCAGCACTCATGGCTCTTGGTTTTAGATGGTTTTTGTTGCAATTGCGAAGGATGGTGGTTCACCTATCAGTGTGAGCTGCACCCAAAGCATCAAGCCTAAACGCAGTGCGCGCAAATATTGTGACAGGCAAAGGCAGTAACTTCCCCAATTTTTGTCGGGTAAAGTGAGCTGGAAGCGAAAAATCACCTGTTATAGGGAAACCAAAAAATGTTGGATTTTCCACTTCCAGTATAAGTTTGCATTTTTCATTCCGGGTGCGAGGAATTGATCAAGCAAGGTGTGACAATTGAGGGTAGGAAATCCACCCAAACACAGGCGGATCTTCCTGAATATTAGTTGCTATCCCCTGCTATGTGACACTCTAATCGGAATATCAATTTTGACTGTGAACATGTTTCTTTTTACACTTTATTTGCATTCTACTCTTATCATTGCAGGCTCCATGTACATGTGTAAGCGATAGTGAGTACTGTACGGTAGGTAGTTCTAGATGTAAACTCTTCTCGAGCATGTGTCTTGTGCACAATTTCAAACCAAGTCACGATTGATATCTCCATGATAGTGTTCGGCATCATGCAGGCCATGCCTTGGATCTTGCAAAACAAGCTAACTGAAGTCGCCGAAGCACCGAAAGGAATCATCGGATTGGACCAACTTCCACTAAACAGCAAAAAACAAGAGGTAGCGTTTGGTAGCCTGAAACACTAAACAACAGCTAAAACTTCCCATTGAACATGCTTTTGCTGGGGTAGCCAAGGCAAACAATTTTGGACCGTCCTGCCACTCGGACATTTGAAACTGCCCAGCATGCAAATCCAAGCATGAAGTTCCAGGAACATCGTCTCAGTACGATTGAAAGCAATGCCGTTAGCGGTCTCGGGGGGTATATATGTAAGATCATGTAAGCATCCTAGAACAAATAAAATCTCCCCCATGTTAACAGTTGAGGATGGTTCAATGTGATACCTTCTCCCCTCCAGGAACACAGCTGAGCTGCTTAGAGGCATATTCGAAGGCCAGTTCAGATGTGGCTCCCTGCGCATACGATGTCGCCAAGGGTCCATCAGTGTGGCTCAGGTTGAAACTTCCCCTGTCTAAACCGGGAAGCGTACGCTGGGATCGGCTTAGGAATCAACAACCTGTGGGAACCGACCACGCATTGGATGAACCATCTTCAGTTACTGCTGATGAAGGGTGCGTGCCTCAGCATGCATCTTGCTTACTTGGTTTCTTCTTTGTTGCATGATCATGGCCCTACTCTTGCTTGTGTGTTTCCATCTTGAGCCCTATGCTCTGCAAACCACCGCCTCCCATGCCTCGCCTCACACCCACCATCTCCACCACAATGCTCAGGATTGGGCGTGCAGTCCTGAGTACAAGTAGGATCATCGCTCCAAAATATCCAGCCGGTCCAGCTGCACAGGCTCTGATTTCCAGCAAAGTGGCAATGTGTCAGGGCTTTAACCAACCAATAATTGGGGATAACACAGGGAAAACAATGGTTAATGATAGGGGAACCAGGGGTACAGGGTTTTGACCCACTGCCAAGTCACTACCAGTTGCTTGAAGGAAACGTTTCTCGGGACCTGCAGCTACGTGTGACAGCTGCCGAGTTCTGGCGTGAGAGTTTCGAGTGGTATGGGCCACGATATTGCCATACGAAACCTAGCACCTCACTAATACTGCTGCCACATATCATACGCTATGTTCACTTCAGATTAGATTTTCTTGACAAACGTGAAGAGCCTTGAAAGCTTAGTTCGGGTCAGTTCAAAACACTCATCTACAAGAGCCGCAATCAAACAAAAAATAGATTCATCAAAAGGATCAGTATCATGAAGGACTGGCTGGCATCCCGCTGAAGGATGCCACTTAGAGCTCCCTGCCAGTTTCAAATCAACCAGCAAGGCATCGCTGGTTGCTGGTTTCAACCCATCAAAGGAATTAGGTGTAGCCCAAAGTTTGAACTGGATGATCTACAAGTTCCAGTGGAGCTCGGTCAAATCCGTCGTGGATGACAAAGGCAACGATCTTCAGAAAGAACAACATAAGCCCGTCATGTTGCGGTTATACTTGTATAAAAACCATTGTGCAAAAAAAACGCCAACATAAATGGGCATATGCCAAAATAGCGCAGCCCCAAAAGACCGTGGGGGTAAATAATTTTGACCCATGCCCAAATAAACAACTCTTGAAACAAATGCAACAGAGCCTGCCATGAAGGCCCTGAAGCAACTTGGGCTACGAGCTGATCCCAAGCGAAACGCTCCCTGCAGTACGTCACAGCAACCCATGGTGCATAATCCAGGCCGCCTTGTCCGACTGCTTCTTGTGCTGCTTCCTGGAAGTATGCACGATCTTAGATCTTCAATGATCAAAGTTTGAATATCAAGAAAATCTATAAATAAGTAAACATACAAATTTATACACTTGTGTAAATATGTATGTGTATATGTGTTTATTTCTTGCTGCTCGACATAATTGACCTCTCACCATACTATTTTCCTGACAGGACCATCTTTGTGTTCCCCTTGGGTATGCAAAGGGCAAGCCGTCATTGCCACATGCCACAGTTTCCCATTGATCAACCATTCTCTTGATAGCCCACTACTTTGGATGTCCTTTCCTGTGCAAGAGTTTGACCCGCATGTTTCTCAACTGTTCAGGTTCCATTAGTTTGATGGGTTGTTAAAACTCATTCCATTTTTTCTGTGGTGACTGCTATGGATAAGCATGAAAATCTACTAAAAAACACCAACCGGAATAGTATTGCTTCATATAAATCCCGCTAGTGAGTTTAAACCACACTGAGTGAAAGTTGCAGAAAATCAAACCAACAATCAAATTTGGTAAATCCCCTATTCTTGTTGGTTATCATCCTCTAATGTCAGTCATTAGCCATCATCAACCAAAAATAGTCACTATAGCAACCCTGGACCCCTTGCTGCTCACACCCCGTAAATGACCAGCCACTAATCTTTCTTGGGATTTTCGCCTAGCCAACAGTGACCCAGCTCGCCAAATGCAGTTGCCATTTTATTCCCTACTCAACTATCCCCTATTGATCATTAACCAGCCGATTAACCACTACAATAGCCATATCATGAAAACAATATTAACTCTCTCCCATTAACTTCTAACCGCTACCCTTTGACCTAGTCATCATCAACCACAAAGAGATACAGAAACATTGTTCATTCTGTTGTCAAGCATTTCTACGGACCACTGCCGCAGCTTACTCATTGTGAACCGTTATAATTCATGATCATGATTATCCATTGCATTGCATTGCTAACCATTGTTTACAAACCCTGTTTACCATTGTTTACAAACCCTTAGATGTTCTACTCAACTTATCATTAACCACTGAAATCAACCATTGTGAAACTTCATTCACCATCATTATCAGCCATTTTTGAAACATGTTATAACTATCAACCCTGAACAGCCATTACAAATCATTACACCACTACACTACATTTCTTGGTGGCTTTTAGATCCCTTGCTAAAAGTCTAACTTGTGGTGGCTATATTGTAAATCAATCCCAAAAAGCCGAGCAAAAGCTAAGGTAGCAGCTGTTGTAATCCGCCCAAATTATCATCACTAAGCATCATCAACCATCATCAGATCCTTAATTATCACTAACCATCATTAACCGTCACTAACCAACATCATCCATCATCACTAACCATCATTCACCATTATTGACCATGATTCACCATGACTAATCATCACTAACCAATATTCACAACCATCACCAACATTCACCATGACTAACCATCAGTAACCATCACTAGCCAACATTAACCATCATCAACCATCCATTCACTATCCATTAACCATCATCAACCGTCCATTCACTATCCATTAACCAACATCAACCATCATCAACCATCATCAACATCAACCTTCACTAGCCAACATCAACCATCATCAACCATCCATTCACAATCCCTTAGCCATCACTAACCATCATTAACCATCATTATCATCCCCCTCTCATTGCGCAGCTCTCTTTGCCATCTCCTGCGCAGTTTCCGCCAAGGTACATGGCAATCTCCGCATGGATCTCCAAGGCTCCCGCAGCCGCCACGGCCCAGCAGGAACCACAGGCGCCCTGCTGCTTCACGTAGTTGGTGCTGACCTGGGCTGAAGTTGACAGCTGGTTGGGTAGTTGAAAGGCATTAGAAATGCCATCGTATATGGTTAATATATTGTATATGGTTATATGGTTATAAACTATTGCCATGGAAGTATAATAGTATATGGCATGGATAGGTTAATAGGAGGATGTATAATGGTATAATGGTTAAACTAAGCTGGATATAATGGTATAATAGGAGGATATAGCTGGTTGAATAAGTTGTATAATGGTTAACAACTGGATATAATGGTTAGAAGTTGGATGTATCATGGTTAATAGTTGGATATATCATGGTTAATAGTTGGATAAAGTATGGTATTAGAGTGGAAGTATGGTCTTTATCAAAATGGTTAGTAGTATATGGTTATAAATGTATTTGGTATAATCATTGAGGTGAAAGGTATTGTAATGGTGAAATATATAGGGATGTTCATAAGAATGGTTATAAAAAATAGTTAATAACAGCATGAGCTAATAGAAGGTATAATCAGTGTCATGGTTGAAAGGTATTGCAATGGTTGATAGAAGGATATCTAAGGATATAAAAACAAGAGAAGGATATGACGGGATAATCATTCTATAATGGTTAACAGAAGGATGCATAAGGATAATCATTGTAATGGTTAATAACTGGATATGTAAAAGTTAATCAGTCGGATAAATAATGGTTGATAGTTGGATAGCTGGTTGGTTAGTTGGATATAAAGGGACAATTGTTACCATGGTCATTAATAAGAAGGGATTATGATGGTTAGTCATAATTCAGTATGATCATGGATCATACAATGATTATAATCAACCTCCGATTATGGAATAGAGGTTCCGTAATGGTTAACAATAGAAAGCTCAATATATCAACGAATTGCAGGATAAATCACATTTCATGCAAAGTTGGCTATTATCGCTTGAGCGTTTGATTCTTCATTGGTTGATAGATGATTGATGCTTACTTGATATCTGATCCTGGAGCATATAGTTTCATTGATGGATGTCAACGGATTACTTGCGTGGTCGGTCTCACCGTAACTGATTTAGTTGCTTCGCAAGAGAGACAAAACGATGATCAATCACAATGTCCTGCTAACCCGCACGCCAACAAGTGTCAACACACTATTCATTGAGCGTGAAGGAGTGAACAAAAACGATCCGAACCAGTTCGACTGCGAGTGACACAAATTTCCTCTTGTCCCGGTGAGCATCCGGCAAGTGTTGCGAATTCTGATGGCATTCGCTGCTTTCCCATGATCTGAGTAAGGATTGGTCGAAATAAATTGGGGCTCTTATTCCAGCAATAAGGAGAAATCCAACTGGGTAAGCCACGGGCAATCCCCAATTGCCCTAGCCTGGATCATGAACACCTCAGGTTTCCAACTATGCCAGGGGGTCGCACTGGCACTCGGAATGTTGAGTGCATAAACAGTATGCAAAATGTGCCAGAAGCTGGCCCATCACGCATATAGTCATTTCAATCTCCCCACCAATGCCTATGGTTGCGGGTTGTAGCTGGTGAACATCGCAGCATAGGGTGGTTTCTCAAAATAGGGAACCCCTAAATCATCCAATATTAGTCATTTATAAGAATGAACCAACCATTTTCGGGGTCCCTTATTTTGAGAAACCACCATATACGTAGTCTTTTCACCAATCTTGTTGGTGATTATGCCCGATAAATCTTATCAACCCCTATAATCCCCATGGTGGAAAACCACCTCAAACTAACTTTATAAAAGATCATAACCCCCATATATATACTTACCACATAAATCCCCATATATCCTTATCATTAACCACTACAATCCCCTATCTGGTTGGCGGTTTCAACCCCTATACCTACTATATATAGGTCCCCATATATGGGGGTTTCTCAAGATATGGGACCCCCAAAATGGCTAGTTTCGTCATAAAGAATGATTCCTATGGGATGATTGGGGGATACCATAGTGGAATTATTTTGAGAATGAAATGAGAATATGATACCAAATATGAATGATAAAGAATGATTAACATGGCTATTTTGAGAAACACCCATATCCTCAAACTAACTTTATAAAAGATCATAACCCCCATATACTTACCACACAAATCCCCATATATCCTCACCATTAACCACCACAAGCCCCTATCAAACCCCTGGTGGCAACCACCCCATGGCACCAGTCCTCCCAGTCCTCCGCCCAAGGCGCCAGGTTCTGGCGCCAGTCCACCGCACTCGCCAGCTCCACGCTGTGCCGGCGCACGAAGGAAGCAATGCCCACAGGTTCCTGGTGCAGCCGCGCCGACTTAGATAGCAACACCTACACCCTTTAGGATGAAATATGGTCAGTTTATGTTAGTTTACCTGGAAAGCAGCCAGTTTCATTTAGTTTTATCATTTATAAAGCAACCATCTTCAGGCAAAAAACCCTGGTAGGTCTATAAAAAGCCCAGGTTTTTTTTTATTACGAAATATGTTCGTGCTTTGATAGTTTTTGTCCTGCCTCCCTGCAAACGGAACATATTTCATAACGAAAAACCAGGAAAAAAAAAGGTTTGTTTACTTAGAAATTGGGTGCAGCAAATATAGATGATCACCATGTTTCATCATATAACCCTGGGAAACCAGCTGTAAAGTCGGGATGTTTCATTGTTAGGCTAGTTTACCAAAGGATCGATCGCCACAATGCAGTTTGACTGAAATAGCTGGTGAAAATATGGTGGCTTGTGAATGCGGCCTACCATCCTCTACCAAACTGGTGTTTATTCACCTATTGGTGATCATTACAAGCAACCCTTCCAACAAGCAAACAAAAGAACAAAAACAGCAATACACATTATACTAGTACTTTTAGTAACAAATAAACATGGGGATCTGTTTCAGCAGCGACCATGGGTGAGTTCTCCATTTCCACATTCTTGACCCTGTTGCTAGCGGTCTATCCTCCGGTGGATCGACTCAACATTCAGTTCGCTCAATGGTGCCAGCTGGTGTGGTAAATGGTTTCTGTCGTGCCAACTGGTTTAAGGGGTTTGTTCTGTTCTCCACCAAAATTAAGGAGCCCCAGATTGATGGATTGATGGATATCGCAGAAAATCCCAGGGGCTGGCGGAATCGAACCCGACGTCACCTTTCGGGACCAGCCTGATGTCAACCGCAGTGGTTACGATTCACTGTGCTTCACCAACGGACCATTCTCAACCCTTCTCTTACGATTCAACAATCCTTACCAGTCAATGATAATCATTGAAATGAACTGACCATTGTTTGTAAGTTACTCGATTGCAACTAACCCACTGACCAGTGCACATCCATTACTTCCATGAATGGTGAGCTGATGGTCATTGACACTTGAATACTTAGCCATCTCACCATTGGATGTACCCATCAGCCAATTGATCCGCCACAACGGTGCGGAACGCCCGGCGCTCCTGCCGTAGGGAGGCGGGCAACCACCACTTGCCCAAGCGCCGATGGCCCAACAAAGCCTCCAGCACTGACCCTACTGACGAGGTTGGGCTGCCACAATTTGATTGTTGCAGCTAGCATGTCATTAAAAGGTTGTTTCTCAAAATTGGGACCGCCAAAACTGGTTGGTTTACTACTAAAAATGATTATTGATGGATGATTTGGGGGGTACCCTATTTTGAGAAACCACCATATGGGGATTTCAAAGGGAAAACAAACAAGAAGGGTTGAATAACAACTACAAGGGTGTTTTTTCACAATTGGGAACCTCAGAGAGGTTGGTTTATGATTAAAAATGGTTACTATTGGATGATTTGGGGGGTCAGCTATTTGAAGAAACACCCAAATGTGTAATACACAAGGCATACAATATCATACAATAAAAAAATATAGCAAACATAGAATTGGCTACTGTTCTGTATGCACTCGGCGCGGCCACTAGCAACACAACTATACCGGTCGGATCCAGCTGGTTGAACCGTTGTCTCTTGCCCAAAAGAATCTCACGACTCCATAGTCCCAGAACTCAATAAAGAACAACAGCAGGCGTGCCTTGAACTCAGCATCGGTGTAGTCTGCAAAAACGTTCACTGCTGCTGTCCATGTTATACCTCATGGTTCGATGCTGAATGCGCCTGAACCAGAACCAACTGAAGGGCGTGAGGCGTTGCATATACGAAAGTAACACCAAACAGTTGAAGACAAAGCATTGGCAAACAAACGTGCGCATGTTCTTAAATGTTCATGGTTCACCAATGCTCATCAATGTTCATCAAGCCATCCAGTTTGGGGCAACTAAAGAGTATCATCACGTCACTCTGAACATGGTTCTTTCAAGTGAAAGGTGGAATGGGGCAGCTGCTACAAGATCTGTCTAAAGCGAGATCCTGGCACATTCAATTGACGCACAGTTTCCCTAC
>VSDK01010210.1:106901-142316 GCA_009767595.1 Symbiodinium kawagutii | reverse complement strand
AGTATGCTTGCGTAATTGCCTTGAAGTAAGTAGATCTGCGAAACATGCCAAAAGTATCCCAAAGATGAGCATGTGGCCCGAGCGTACACCGTATTTGTTCATCTTGGATGTACCGGGAAGGAGTCCTGGCGTGTGATCAACATCCATCCGCACAGCCGTAGAGCAGGCAGCCCTCTCCCGCGCAAGGTCCCAGCCAGCTTTTCGTCGTCTCACCGCCAACTGCAAAGCTGGTCTGTCAGCATTTTGCTGAAATCTAACAATCTAACTCTTAGGCAAAGGATATTTCCAAGGACTTAAGCCAAGGATCACACTGCAAAATCAAGGGCCAAAGAATAAACTAGTACGGCCAAAAGCCATCCAAATTCAAATGCCCTTCATTGTTTTGCAGTCGAAGCAGCATGAGGAGGTTTGCACAGGATTTTATGAGCAAAACACTACAGCATACTACAGCTAAAAAACATGGAAATCCAAACGAAGTTACGCTAGACGGCTTTTTTGCCTTTTCCAAAGATCATTGCAACTGAAGTTATATAACTGAACATGTGCAATGTACTTGTAGGAGGATCTCTATTAGTAGTTCTCGATACTGCCTTCGTGGCCGAGATGCCACCCTTCATTGCAGCTGTCAACAAGTACAGAATCAAATGATCAAATGGATAGAGCATGCTCTCTGGCAAACAGTGGACAAATTTTGCAACCAATCAAGCATGCTAAGAACCCTTTGGCAACTGGTTAAGTCAGTCAGAATCATCTCCGGTGATTGATCTACTTGATTTCCAACCGGACTCCCCCAAAAAAAGGGTTCACCCACATGATCCACGTGATCATCCACGTGATCTGCCCACGTGATCTGCCCACTGATCTACCCACATGATCCAGTTTCACCGAAATCTCGGAAACCCACGTGATCTCCTCACGCCGTTGAGGTCAGCTTAGTTCCCAACCACCTGGGTGAAGCGCCCAGGTTCGCTACGTCCACGCAGGTCCCATCAACGGCATCGTGGCCCGCTGCGTGGCAGCCCGGCCCCTGCCGCTGGCGGTTGGCCGCCACCAGCGACGGCTCGCGCGCGTAGGGCCGGCGCAACGTGTCCTTGCACAGGGTGCAACCGAAGCCGGGCTTCGACAACTGCTCCTGGGTGATCGCTGGGATGGGCGATGATGAAGATGAAGTTGGCTTATAACTAGCCAACTAAAGTTATGGAAGATATAACTGTAGTTAAATGGCCTATTAATCAACTTATAACCGGGGGGGTCCACCTCGTAATGGTGATGATTGTGATGATGCAAGATCTCCAGTTGATGATTGATATGCTTGAGGGATCAATCATAAACTGGAGATAGACTCACAATAAGTTGGTGATTCATGGTTAGGATGTTAGGGGTTCGAAATGATGGTTGGATTTCAAGTGTTACTGGCTAAGTTCCCAAGATGGTGGAGGGTAGCCACGAATGGTGGTTATTAATGTAAATTCATCCATCAGTTTGGGATGGCGAAGCATGATTAGCAGCAAGCAATCCAGAGTTTATAACGACCGGTACTCATCAACGAGCTGAGGATTCACCAACAGAACCACCGCTCAACCAGCTAGCTGGCTATGGATCAACGCCAGCATTGAGCATCAAATGTCATCAGCTATGGATTCAACATCGTGAACAAACGGGAACAGGAGGTTCAAGTCACCATGGTTGGTTAAACACTGCGAGTCGGTGTAAACACGACCATCAGGGTTTCACGGATTTTGATTCGCCGAGACAAATCATCATTTCCCCGTGGCAAACAATAATTAGACCGATGAGTTTGCCCAGGGTCGGCTGTATCAGGCACTAGGTCCACCAAACAAACGACTCGACTTGCAGGCAACAAAAACACTTTAATCAGCAAAGGCTGTAAAGGTTTCAAACGCCAGTCTTGTTGTCTGGAAGTTCATCACTTGCTCTGCTAGTGTCAGCTTGTTTACCGCAGTTTGTCTCAGTATTTCCATCTCTGAAAAACTTTTGATTCTTTTTTATTACTATGTTGTTTCCAGTTCTGAATGCAGTAATTAAACAATATTTGGATACAACACCATTTAAGTGCATCAAAACGTGCAACCAAAAATGATGGTGTAGGCTGCTGGGTGCACCGCAATGGGAACATTGAACAAGATTTCTCTCTCTGTGGATGCACTTTGGGGCGCGAAAGCAATCGCATGCCCTGCATCATCATTCATTCTTCCAACAACCAGGGGTTCAACCTTGGTCTGCAGGTAGCCATGGTGGTACCCCGACCACCCAAACATCATTCTGCATCACTTAGATCACAAAAGTTGATGTGAACGGGACCTTCTACGTTTTGCCTGTAGGTTGTTCAAAATCTACTCCAATGTTGGATGCTGACATATGCTGACATGTTCCCATGTGAAATCCCTCTCCAACAGCAATTGGTTCTGGTTGTTGGCTTCAACCCCTATGAAAAATATTCGTCACCCAACCATTTGTTAACAATTACTAGCGAAAATAAAAAATGTTTGAAACCACCAGCCAGTTAATTAGTTACAATCAACCAACATCTCCCAGCACAGTCCATGTCCAGCTTGCCACCAAGTTTTGACCAAGGTTCCAAGGTAATCTTCCCATCCTTTGGCAAAGGCTCGTCTGGAAACAAGCCGCCGAAATAGGGCTGGATGGACTCAGCATCGGGGGAGAGGTTGATGAACTCCCCCAGTGGCGCGTTGGTGAAGGCAAATTGCAGGTGGTAGGAATAGATGGATGACCTCGGTGGAACGGATGGCACTGAACGATGGAAAGATGGAATCATAGTCAAACAGGCTGGCGATAAACCGCAACTTTCAATGCTATGTAGTTGATTCTCAATGCGGCTATGACTTCATGCTGGCGATGAAAGGTTTTTTCCTCGATGACCGGACCAATGATGACCAATGAATAACTGTTTGAAGAATGAATGCAAGTCACTGTGAGTTGTCAACAATATAGTTTGGTGCCCAGAACGTGTCAATCGGCAATGGTTGCCTGGCACTGATTTGCTTTGATTTATTG
The DNA here is from genome assembly GCA_009767595.1 of Symbiodinium kawagutii. Taxonomy (NCBI): domain Eukaryota; class Dinophyceae; order Suessiales; family Symbiodiniaceae; genus Symbiodinium; species Symbiodinium kawagutii. Next base: position 139,280 of record VSDK01010210.1, on the reverse strand, counting down.
AATGAGGACGTGCACAAATTCAGGTGGCACCCTCAAGACATATTGGCTTAGCTCTGGGATTTCCATGGCCCTACAGTACATGTCACACATCAACACGAAGCGTATACTATACCCAACAGGTGTTTGATCACATGTTTTTTGTCCATCGCCATCCCGGAATTTTCATGTCCTGTTTCTTGAAGCTGTCTGTGGGCAGGGCCTGCCGGCGAATTGTACATGGTGCAGCAAACAGCCACTGATACATGTGTATAATATCTTATAGTCACTAAGCCTAATGAACATGTCATATCATATCATTCACTGGTTTTGATCACTGCAACATGCAGCCCAAGGGACCCGTGTGGTACCACCAGCACATCACTGGCTGAAGCCATCACCATGACGCGCCGTGCTTCCGTGATGCCACCGAGCCATGTAATGTCCTGGGGTCTTTGCACCTACTCGGATGTGCATCCCCATAAATTGTAGCTGGTGACCAGCTGGGTTATAAGCTAGCCGCTAGCCTAAAGGGATCAGAAGCTAGAGGGGTTGCACCAACCACTCATCCTACACCAACTCAGTTGGTGAGTCGGAGTCGCCATAGTAACCATGCTAGCTGGTAAACTTACCAGCCATGGTCCTAACGGTAGCTAACTGGTAACTCACCATGCTCAAAGAGGTTAGATCAGCTACTTCATAGGGCTTGTCTCTCTCTCCATCGCCTTTCATAAGGCTTGTAACCATCGTTATTTCCCGGTGAACTAACCCCAACTGCACATCCAAGCAGGTAGGAAGCCACTGGGACTCAGCCAATTTTCTGGAGGGGTGGGAGGGAAATGGTGTGCACAGTTGGGTTTCTGGAGGCTGGGTTCTATAATAACTGTGGGCCTTCACGCGTTGAATTGTCTCAAGTGCAAGGCTGGATGTCTGATGGACCAGCTCTGGGATTCATCTGTAATGTTTACCCAGGATGAGTAAACCAACGTTGATTAATTGGGAGGGGTGCCATTTTGAAGGGAGAACACGGCTTTGGGGGATACCCCCTATCAAGAAAACCACGGGTTTATCAATCCTGGGTAGGCATTGTTGGCTTCTTTGACTCATGAAAAAAACCCACGATGCACGTTGCAGGGGAGGCTGCTTTCACCTCCAAGCAATCCATGCTACCCGTAGGCTAAGCTTTCCCTCAGTCTTTTCAAAGGGTTTGCGGTTTTCATCTGAACTAAGTTACTCTAGACAAGCGCCACCACAGGTTCTGCTGTAAATCCATGCCCATGAAACGCGATGGTCATAAGGTGATTTGCACCCTGAACTCTGGTCTTTCCCTGCGCAGCAAAACCTGACCAAACATCTCACCGAAACACGTGATCGACGACCGAAAGCTTCACCAAGCAAAAACCAACCAGTGAGGACTGTATCGGCATGGTGGGACCTACAACCCAAGACCCCCGGCCCCCTTTCTCCAAGTACAAGGAAATGGATAATATACAAAAAACAAGACTTAGATAGATAGATAGATAGATAGATAGATAGATAGATAGATAGATAGATAGGTAGGTAGATAGATAGATAGATAGATAGATAGATAGATAGGTAGATAGATAGATAGATAGATAGGTAGATAGGTAGATAGGTAGATAGATATATCAAAGACATCAAATATCAATCAGGTCATCATCTTCATTCAATCCGTAATCCCCGGCACCAACGAACTGATTGCTGCACCCCTGTTCACCGCCAGCTGTTCATTCGCCAAGGCTCAGGTTGCAGGATGTGCGCCGCCTTCTTGTCCAAGAGCTGCTTGAAGCCCCACCTGTGAAGGACATGCACCACTGAATGGTACTCAGTTGGTTGGTGGTTGAACCACCCATGGTTGACTAGTGGTTAGAAGTTGTTAATAATGGCTATATATATATAATACATAAACATATATGGTAATAGTGGCTAATAATGATCATCACTGGTTGGTGGTTGAAGCACCCCGTCATGACAAATATGAGTCAGCAAACCATCTGTTAATGATTACGTTTGGGAAAATATACCATGAAATTCATTGGTTAGTAAGGGACTAACAATGGCACGAATCATGGCACAAACAATGGTGCTAAAAATGATGCTTATAAACTGATAATGGTAGTTGAACTACTGATGGTGCTATATAAATTATACACTGTGCTAAAACGCTTTATTACCAATGGGTTAGTGCCGTTGATAGTTCTGCTTGACCTTGGGAGGAATTGCTTTCTATCATTAACCTGAGCAGTGCAGAGGGTGACAGGACTTCCCGTCGTTTCATGGGTAGCTCACAGGAACTCCCACAGATGAGAAGCCCCGAACCCCAAAAAGGCGTGGAAGAAAACCAGCCATTGTCACTCTGTGTTTGTTCCCTCTAGATGTTTTTTCCATTTGCATCCATCTGAGGGATTTGCCCGCTGTTTGGTCCCTGGGATTGGAATTCTGGACGCCTGAGAAAAACCACGGAGCTTTTCACACATCCAGCAGCCTCGAAGGGCTTTCCACAGAAATGGTTCCCGGTGAGTTGCAGGTAGTGAAAGCGGAAAGGCTCAGCAACTCACCAGGAATCCGAGATTCTCATCCCTCTATCCCTCACCTTGAGGGTGCGCCCTGCAGATATACAACAAAAGCGATTGCTCTATGCCTTTTGCATCTATATTCACCCAAAACAATTGGTGACCTGGATCAGAGGGGGATTAGATCAGAGGGGGATATAATATGTTTTCAAGACCCCATCCTTGGCGACCAAGCACTCATACGAACTTGATCACATCATCAACATAAGGATGTAATCACAAATTCACTGATTGATGACTTCATCCAGTCAAAACCTACCAGGCATTTGAACCACTCATCCGAACTATGTTGTTTTAACTCAAACTGAACCAATCAGTGAACAAATTTCTTGGCAACAAGTCCAATGACTAGTTCGATCCATTGGCATCACGAACCACCCGCAACCAACAGCCACAACCCACATCAGCACCGAAACCCCTCGCGGTGTGGCAACGCAACCGGCGCCTGGTGTACTCATGCTCGCCAGTGGTCAACATGACGCCCAGGTTGCCCACAGCCTTCATGACTTCCTGCGGGGCTTGCAATAACAACCCTGAGCGGTAGAACGCTTGGATTAACAACAATTTTAATAACTAAATCAACGATTATTGCACAATCTTCAGAAATGCACAAGCACCCTTCTAAGAAACCTGCAAAAGTAGCAAGCTCAACTGAAGAAGCTGCACACGTGCCGTCCTCGTATCCATCATACGCATCAGGTGGCAGAAACTCCTCCATCCACGTGAAGTGTAGGTCAGGCTCAGCTAGTCGCCGTGCCAGGGTGATGCTGTAGGGCACCGAAAGGGCCATGTAGCAATCCAACATCAAGGGAAAATCAGGACCCACCTGGGGCGAAAGAGCCCGGCGTTGTGTGTGTTTTTTTTTTTTTGGTGCTGGGGTATTGCAGACTGAGTGTGAACATGGCCCGAATGACCCAGCTCAGCGAGAAGAACCCTTATGGTCACAACAACGTTCAAACAGTTTTGCGATGAACACAGGTCTGGATATGATCAACTCCTACTTACCCACCTCTTGATACCATCAACTCATACCTACCCACCTGATCTCTGCATTGCTTCAAGTACTTGACGTTCTTTTTGAAGCCCTCCATGCCGTCTGCAGGACCGAAGGGGCAAGGCACTTTGCATGCCACGAAGCCCAGCTCTTTGCCCACCTGCAGGGTTTTGAAGGGGGCCAGTCACCCGAAATGCCAATTTTCTCAGGTGGTGGTTTCTCAAGCCATAGGGGTACCCCTAAATCATCCATTATAAGTCATTTATAGCAATAAACCAACTATTTTTCTGAGAAAATTGGCCACTATAAATTTTCTCAAAATAATGGATCTGAGAAAATTGATCTGATCAATTGGTCACTATATTTAGTAAATCTCATTAATAGTACAATTATTTCGAAATAATGTCTGCAATTTCATTTTGGTGGTTTCTCAGTACCCCTAAATCATCCATTATAAGTCATTTATAGCAATAAACCAACTATTGTTTGGGTCCCTTATTCTGAGAAACCACCATATTTTATTAATGTATCATATTAATATTGCGATAGACAGATAAACATTAATTTTCAAAATATTAATGTATCATTGATGTATATTGATATGATTATGATGACAACGTAAAAAATATCATCAATAAATGTCATTTAATGTATCATATTGAGATCCATTTTCGTCCAATATCAATTCATATCCCGAAAAAATCACACTTTTTCTCGGTTGGTGGTGAATACTGAGGTACCCCTAAATCATTCAATCTTAATGATGCATAATCATACCCAACCGTTTTGGGGGGTCCTCTATTTGGATAAGCCCTCAGTAAAATGTCACATCTTTTGCAAAACACGGTGGTGGTCCCAAGGTACCAACCCATTTCTGGAATGACTTTCGGAATGCAAAAGTCTAGATACACTGGGATACAACCACCTGGGTTTTAGAGATATCCACCTCAAATATTCCGAAGGTACCAACCACAAATACCAACTTGGAGCCCCATATCTGCCATAGCTGTTTCCTGCCGTGCGGCATCCTGCTGACGATCCTGGTGCTGCCATTTACAAGTCACGGCGCGCTTCCGCCGCGCCTCTGGCTTCGAGGTGGTCGTGTACATGGGCAGAAATGGCTTGGTGGCACCTGGCGAGAGGTCACCAATTTTAGGCAGGAAAACCAACCAATTTAGACATCCCCTTTAGGCATCGCGCGGTGTCTTTAACCTTTTCCAAGGTACCATAGGCATTCTTGTACCACAGTTTTCTTACCATCACAAATCATCTTATCATAAACCCGGTTACTGGTTCCCAGCTCATTGCAACCAAAACTCTCAGGTCAGTAGGATTTCACCAGGCATCTGCCACCGAGGAATGTCCGTCAAACAGATCAACCACGGCAGGTGCCATGGCCTCCAAGCAACATGTACACAGGTTCGCGGCGCAACTTCCCCAGCAGGTCCCACAGAGCCAGGTCCACAGCGGAGATGGCTTGGATGGGGAGGCCCTTGCGACCGTAGTTGATGCAAGCGCGAAACATCTGGTCCTTGACAAGCTGCGGGCCGAATTTAGTTGGAGAACTTCAATTCTCGGAAGAGCTTAAGCCATGCGTTCCGAAACTGATGTAGTAAAATCAGTGGTCAAAGTAGATGAGCAAAGACAGCTAGGGTTGCTTGGAAGGACGGCAGTGCTTGTGATGTCATTGTGATGTGCCGGGCAACCACTTCTTGGCCAATATCACATGCATACGCTTCCATCAAATCAGAAACAAATTTCGACTGCATGGGCGGCCATCTCATCATGCAAGCACAAATCTTTGACAAGTGATCTCACCTCACCAGTGAATCTATAATCATAGATAGTGCTGGCACCACCATTTCGAGATGGTTGAGCTACCGAGGGAATGAGGTCCTCCCATTCCCAGCAAGCTCTTTGATGACCAGAATCCAATGGCACTTCATCTGCTGAGGGGGTGATGTCTTGGTCAGGACTCACCAGGATGGTAGCAACAATGACCAACGAGCAAACCAAGTAGCAAGCCAACTAGTGAATTACTGATGGGTGGTAATTTTCACCAGTTTTCAACTAGTCATTCAGCAAATAACAAAACGCTCATCAATTGATTCAACTAGCAGGTAACTACTGTATTTGACTGGTGAAGAGCCAACTAGTGACTGGTGAATAACCCAAGCAGAAAATGAGTTGCTACTGGGTTCACATACCAAATGTTTTCTTCGAAGCAATTGGCAAAAAAACCACGTAACAATCATCAATTACCAAATGCCCCAAATGACCAGAATCGGCCATGACCAAACATATCAAGGGTCCCACATCATCAAACATCACCAAGAGCCCCACAACATCACCAAGGTTCCACCAAACCGACCAAGCCCGTCGCCAAGGGTCCCACATCAGCTCGATGTTCCGTGGATCCTGGCCCTCACAAAATCGGCTCAGGTGGTTTTCCACGATGTAGCAGCCTGCCTCCCCACCAATGGTGACGCCCACTCCGCAGGTACCATCCTCCGCCTCCACCTCTGAAAGGGGGGCCACTTTGGGCAGTTGGAGACGGAGGCAGGCGTTGCTCAAGTCAGAAGGGACCTCGAAATGGATGGCCCGTTACTTTCTAATGATTGAAAAACATGATTTTGGGGGTCTCCTTTTTTGAGAAACATGCTTATCTGTCACACCATAAGATCAAATGAGCTTGACATAAAAATGTGCATGTTGTATTCTATTTGCGCAAATGTTTTTTGCATATCATTTGTGCACCTAGTGTAACTGCACTGTGACTAGTGGGTCACAGAGTCACCATACCCCTCCCGAACCTCCACCACCATGCTGCCCATGGCATTAATTCCCCAGGACTTCCGAAATCGCTTGTAAGGCGGATGCACCGACATGGGGTTGGCAATCGGCAAGAGCTCGCCTCGAATCAAATGAAATGGCTGTGGGTACAACAATCATGACGTGTGATCCCCCGCTCTGAGCCAAACAGTCCCGTGTTTTGTGATTACCAAAAACACACCTACTGGACACAGTCTCCAGAGTCTCCAGTTGACCTTGCTCTTCATCCATGGTTCAAAATGCTGAGTTTGTTGATGCTTGGGGTGTCCGGAGAACTTCATGGCCCATCCGTGAAGCCAAGTCACCATCGCACGGCAAATTTCCGTTGATCCAGTGCTGATCTGCCACATCGTGGCAGTCGGCACCCTGGACATGCTGCTTTTTGTCAGGAACTGAGGCTACGTACCTTGGGCCAGGCCATGCGTTTCGCCGGCCGGTGCTGGCTTCCGAGTTGAACAACACCAGAGCTTTGGGATGGTGACTTGGGCTTCAAATGGTGGGTCCGGGTTCAACTTGGTTTCCCTTTCAATGAACAATAGTTGAGGGGCAACACCATTTCTAATTCGAAATGAAGCAAGGCATCAACAAAAAGATGTACACCAGTTATCTTTGGAGTTGGATGTGATTTGTTTGCAAAGTATGCTGTAATGAATAACTATCGCTCATCTTTAAGTATCAAAGCCTGATGGCAAAACTGAACGTATCCACCTGCAAGGCATACAACTGCTTAAAAACCATTGAATGAAGCCACACAAAACAGGCGGCACTAGTTAGTGGCAGGGGATCTTTTTCAAGAACGAGCGGGCATCACGGTGCATCCCCATACAAGCAAACCAAAAATTGGAATATCTGAACAATCATCCCCTTCTCTCCTTTCTTCATTCAATTGTTCACCTATTTAAACGGCCATCATGGAATAAGGGTCAGCATGGCAACAACCACAGTGAACGGAGCCACTATAGCGGCATTCATTTGTCCCATGCTTGATCATTGATCATCCACTTGTACCCGCTTGTCTGACTTTTGTCAGGTTGTACACTAATTTGCCACCTGAAAGCAACAAGCCAAGATGATTAAAAACAACTGATATCCAACCAAACTGATTAAAATCACAGGCAAAACTGGAAACAAAAACAAACAAAAACAGAACTGAATAATAAAAAAGCACACTGGCGTCAAACCCAGATACGCCCGCACCTCGAAAATTCTTGGGAAGGATCGTGAGTCCGAAGTGGCCATGGCGGCGAATCTCCGCAAATGTCAGCGAAACAGGATGCACTGACCGGACATGATTCTGCTTACCTCGTTGGAACTGCCATCATTGTTATGATTACTTACATGGACAATTATATATAAATTGGATCGATCCATGATCGGACATTGGATATACATTCTGACCAATGTACGGAGAGAGGTAGCTAGTCACACATGTGAAAAAATCATGTATAAATTATAGCAGCTACAGCATTCCGAAACTTAGCATGTGCCTTGTTGTTCACAATTGGTATTGACAAAAAGGTAGCTGTGTGCAAACACATGGTTGCACTACCGATCAATGTGCTTTCATTTAAGTTTCAGGAGCGCAACTGCAATACCTTATTTGACCCGCTTCCAGATGTCTAGCTTCGGGGGCCAATCCTAGGTCATTGATCTGTCACATCCTATCAGCTCTTGTTGCCACTTGCTGGACCTGAGGCAGAACTGTGAGTGGTTTGATGGCTGTGAAAGCAAAACGGTGAAGAATTGTCGGCCTGTGAAGGCGAGCATCACATTAATTTGTCTAGCACCTAATGCAAACATTGAAGATACGGGGGTTCTGTGGGGTTATGATGACATCCAGCGATGGACAGGTGAACCTCCCAAAACATATTATAGTCCACGAGCCCCGAGCCCCTCTTCGAGGCAATCTTTGCTCGGAAGATCGTTCAGCAAGAATAGATTTATAATACCGCCCTTGGCACAACTACGCTCCGAACTGGTCGACACTGAACCGCTGATGAGCACGAAAAAAGGGTAATTACATGTAATTAATTACTATTGAAAGGTGGCTGACCAACGGATTTAGTTGCAGCTTTTGAAGTGATAGCATTTCCAGTTGTGAGACTTGGCCTAGGCTTCCAAAGTATCACCAACATCGTCACCCCCAAAAGTCACTTGGAGACAAGTTGCCCTGCTTGGAGTTGTGCTCTTCCACAAAAGCCCTCCTCTTTTGGTAGAGTTGGAACCGCTCATTGTAGCTCAAAGGGTCCTGAATTCGACTGCAGATATGTACATGTCGAATTTCTGGAGATCAATTTGGAGGATCCTTGCATTGACCACTCCACTTTGTCCAGAATCAGGGTAGCATTACCTCTGCGTAACCTCTTGGCATCCTTTGGTTCTGGCCATTGCCTCCAGTGGCTGTCCTGCAGTTGATCTTTTCGATGCTTTTGCCGAAAAACCTCTCGGCAGCAACTCTGCGATTCAGCAATTTGTCTTGTTAGGTCAGTTCAAAATAAACATGTCCAGTTTGCATTCCCGAAGCAAGCATCCGACAAAAACAAGACTAACCATCAGAAATCCAGATACTGGCACATAACCATACGCCACCCCCAAACAAAGACCGGATGGAATGAGGTGTTCACGCGTGGATTTCCAGCAAAGGGTCAAAACTCAAAAACTCTGATGACTCGAGACGACCCGGATGAGCAACACATGAACAGAAATGAGCACCTGAGCCTACCAAGAACCCAGGCCTCATAGTCCTTCACATCCACACCTTCCTGCAAGAAAAGTTTCAGCTGTTGCAAACAAGCATAGCAAGGCCTGTTACTGTCATGCATGCAAACATCCTGTGATCACATGGGTGAGCATGCGTGAAAACATAAACAAAATACTCTTCAAGTGTGCTTGGTCGCAAACTTCCATGTATAGATTATAGATGCATATGCTGCGCGTGTGCCTCGATAGGATGCATGACAATTTTTGCACTCAATGCAACCCGGCCCTTGAATCTAAGATGACATCTCAACTTGCAAACCAAATAAAAAATGTCTTCATCGGAAGGGAAAAAAGAACAACAAACAAACAAAACGACCCGTCCCCGAGCACTCACTTCCCAACTTGCCGGTGACTTTCACATGTAGCTGATATAGTGCCAGTTCCTTTCCTGGACTCCGTTTCATTCAGACTGGCCAGTCCCAAGAGTGCAACTGCCACACTTGGTTCACCATGAGCTAGTTTACCACACTCAGGGTGATGCCAAAATACTGTGCTCGGGGATGTAAGCTGAAAGGGAAAAAGCAGTAAAACCTACTAAATTTACACTATTCTCCTTTTTACCTTGCAGGTCTTAGTTGCTGTTCCGGTTTTTCAAACCCATCATCGCACATCTTGGATGGTTGAAAGTAAAAGAATAATTGAAACCAACAACCAATACTGACATGTAAACTTGTGAGATCATCATCCCCAGTATGGTGGAAAATTACAGAACATGTTTAAAACCACACACCAATACCAACTAAACGCATTATCACCAACAAAAAACGAACAGCCACCCGCTGGGAGCCTACCTGGCCACCCCGGAGCCGTCCTGCTCAACTCGTCCATCGGAGTGGACGGTGATATCAATGGCAAGCAGCCCATGGATATAGCACGCAGCCAGCGCGGCTTGCGAAAGGCCAAACATAGCGGGCGGCTACCAGGTGGCCGCAGGCCTTGAACCAATCAAACATCATGGAGGTTGGAGGTTGGCAAACATGAGCGCAGCAAGCTGCAAAATTAGCCAAATTATTTTCCACGATGCCAAAGGTTGAGCCAACCGACTCCTTTGCCAGCTCCATTGCTGACTCCAAACCTGGAGTTTTCAACAAATGGGTACTGAGAACAAATATAAGAAACACAAATCACTCAAGCAAACATGCCGGATTTGTAAGTTCATGATCCAGATTATCGCTGAGAGTTTTGCAGGCAAGAAATTCAGTATCTCAAATGATTCGGTCCCAGGTCATGTCTGACCCATCTATGTTTTCACCCCGCAACATCCTAATTTACTGCATACCGTGTTAATCACAAGTTCGGATGGAACAAAAACTTGACACGGCCCATGAGTTCTTTGTGTGCAGTGCCATCAGGATTGCAGTAGCTTCCTGTGCGTCAAGAAGGGGCTCCAACTGGACCACATATATGAAGTTTTCGTGGGAAACCAAGTAATTTGAAGCTAATTTGGAGTCGCACCCATTTCATGAGATGCGCTGGGCCGCTTGAAAAAATGCAAGAAGAAAAACCATGATCAAAAAGCCACCAGGCACAAAAACGGAGCAAGAAGCAATAGTAGGGATGTCGGTGCAGTCCATCACGGTGAGACCACCAACTGCATGTACTCACCAGTGTGCTTCGAGTGTTTCAGCAAAAATCAGTACGGGATGTCACGTTGCTCGTGACTGTGCTGGCATAATATTGAAACATAGATCTGAGTATCAACATGAAAAAATATAGGTAAAATACGCCTAAACTATTATAAATAAGTCCATTCAAACCAATGGTGCTCAGAAAACACACCAAGAATCACTTGCTTGCTCTGGAAGATAAGCACATAGACTCTCATCAATGATGGTGCCCCAAAACAAACTCTTTCCCATCATTAAACACATTTGAAACCCAAGAAGCATTGTCAAACGCACTTCTGCAAAATAGCCAGGTTGGCATTGTTCGACAAACCGAGCACCATATAAGCTGCTGAAAAAATATGATTGGTGCTGTTCAATGTTATTTTCAAGCCTGTTTTTGATCCCATAATCTTGCCCCACAATCAGCAAACTATCCATGAACGCAGCTCGCCACAAAACTATAAATAATCACACTAGCCATGAATTATCAATGAATTCTCCGTGAACTTTCCATTGATTATCCATACAAAACCACTTATCCATGAATTCTCAATGAAATGGAGGCAGCAAACATGGAAACAGCAAACAAATGGCTGTGGGTCAAAACCCTAAACCTTAGTCTCCCTGGTTCACCTATCATTAACCTAGCTGTTTTCCCTATGATTTGGTTGGTTATTATAAGCCATGAAATTGGTTGGTTAACTGCTTGACCCAGAGCCATATAGTTGGAATATACTCTATTATTGTTGCTTATTATCCCCTATTACTAGCCACTAACCAACCATTAGCCAAATTGAATCTCCTTCCGCCCTGGATCGGATCTTTCAGGCGCACGTTTTTTTTTTTTTTCCATCGAAGTGTCTTCCCTTCAACAGCCTGGGTCAAGGCCCAGGGAAAGGCCCCGGGCGTTGTCGTTGAAGATGTGGGGGTTCAGCCATGGTGAGATGATGAGTAGTGGTGGTTCAGCCATGGTGAAAATAGCAGCTGAACGATGGTTAAATGGTGGTTGAAGGGTGGCTCAACGGTGGTGAAACAAATCAAACAATGATTGGTCACTGGCTAGTGATGATGAATAATGACGAAAACTGTTAACAATGATTGAGTTCATGGCAACCGCTGCCAAATGCAGATTTCTGACCATTGCAATGGACGATCCATGATCAAGGACAAATCTTTGATGATGGTTTGATGATTTGATTAAGTAGCATCATCTTGATGCATGTTTGTTTTGATGTAGCTTGGATTCGACCATTATGATATAAAGGTTGTCGCATGTGATTCTTGATGGTTTGCAACTGGTGACTGATGATTGCTTGTATCAGCTCACAGCTAGATCAAAGCCTCAGCGCTGCAAGGAGGAGTCTTCCTCAACCTGCCCCAAAAGACTGTCCCTTAATGACCATCCATCAAGTCTCAACATTGACGAGTGGGTTTCCAGGCTGAACCCAAGAGATTCTAATGAGCAGAATCCTAAACCAACCACTTCCCACAGCTAGCACCAAACAGGGAAGGGTGAACTTCACGGCCAATCTCGGTAAAAAGTCAGGGCAAGGGCAAGTCACGGAAAAAAATGGTACCCTAATCACCATTTTGCAAAAGGGAATTTTGGAAAACAAGCAGGCAATTGGGGTAAATGTTATTTGCTTCCCCTGGTTGACCCAATTCATGAAAAACATTGGAAGCAACCAGGCGTCCCCACAGGCTCTACCAACTGAGGCTGGCCAATCGACTGACACTTGGAGAAGGAATCGACGGCGCCGAAAAAAATACGCTGGAGCAATTTCAACCACTCAAAAATACGGGGGCAAAGGTTGATTCCAAAGTCCATGGTTGAGTTCGGCTGCAATATTTTCGTGCAGTTTTGTCCGCTGCAAAACTTGTGATTGATATAGGCATTTTCCAACCAATACAGTACAAGCAAAAACAAGTCATTCTTGTAGGGATGCTTTGGAGATGACCTTGCCCATAATTGATGGGTGTTCAATCGGCATCAATCAGAGATCAACACGCCAATTTACGACCATCGTTCAAACAAAAACATGCAATATATATAATAGAGTATATGTGATCCAACTATGCAGAAACAAACCTTGTGACGAAGAGATCACCTCCAAATGGAGAAATGAACTAGCCACAAAGGAGGAAACAAAAAGGCACACAGCAACTCTTTAGTGCATCATGAAGTCTGCGAAAGCAGCAGCTCCCATGGCTGCAGAGAAAAAATATATCCGCAACCCGGACATTCGACCACACCCATAATGAGGCACTGCAATGGAGGATCTTGTGCAAGGTTAACGTGGTTTGGAAAAGTTTCAAACACATCAGCTTATGCGCAGGGATTTGTGTTTTAGGATTTTAGAGTTAAGGGTCCTAAGATTTAGGGTTTTAGAGTTTAGCGTTTTATTGTTTCAGGTTACGGGCTTTAGGGTTTGTCAACTTGGAAACTCAAAACCAATGCCCCTGCGGAGGATTTTGAGTAGGCAAAACCTTCCTGTTGCGGTGGGCAAACGTCAGGGTTGCAGCGGACAAGTCTTGACGGCCAGGGTTCTTTTTCAACACCATGTCAAGCATCTGCGATTGGTCAAGTCCGATGAAGTGGGATATGGCAGTGGGTCAAAACCCTGTACCCCTGGTTCCCCACCATTAACCATAGTTTTCCCTATGATTGGTTGGTCATTATCCCCGATATTGGTTGATTAATATTGACCCATAGCTGTATCAAGCCAACATCTGTGACCATGACAATTGCACTTGACACGATACGCCCCAACCACCTGCTCCATGACCTGCGATGTCCAAGGCCGGCTCAGCAGCCATTGCATCATCAGGACCTTAGAGAAGCCGCATGTCCAAAACCAGGGCGAAAGAAACCGAGACACAACACCATGTTGCTTATAGGCTAATGATAGGTTAACAATGTTTCTTATGGGCTAGTTTCTTATCAACTTGTTCATGTAAAATGTCTCTCTCCCTTCATCGCGGTCTCAAGCTGCTATACATGTATATGAACAATTCTTTCAGCATCTGTGCATTTGCATTTGCACAATCGGTGCCTTGACAAACGACTATATAACAACGACATAATGTAACCAGCCAAAACACTGGCAAATTTAACTGTAGCAGTAGCAAAAACATTTGTGATTTGGGCATCGTCCATCAACACATTGACAGAACAAACTGCGTTCGGTTCAGTGATTCAGTGGATAAGACAAAACATAACAAAACAAGGAATCAAGAAACTAAACTGGAACCAAAACAAACTAACGGAGTTTGTGTTTGTGGAGGCAAGACATGAAATCACCAAATACACGGATTGGGTGTGATCACTAACCAAGAAGGCCGGGGGCTTATGGCCACAAAAAAGCAAACACATTGTGTGTCACCTAGCAATGTGTACTGGCCGTATCGGATGAACCAGGACCAACTTGACTATTGCTACTCCAATCAACTCTCCGATGAATTTCCTCCAACAGCTTAACTTCCTCGCAATTGACCTACAATTTGGATCCTGGAGGAGTGCCTTTCAAATCACAAATCTATGGAAGAAGCTTGCATTCCATGCGTGGGTCAGGCTGCAATGGATAATGGATGCCCTCTGCAATCTAATATCACGTGGATAATCAACCACTCCTAGATGGATTACCTGTAGGGGAATGGCAATTTTCAATCGCTATATCTGATTAATAAAGGGCATTCACGTCCAGAAGCCCAGAAGCACCATTTTTCACTGCAGACTGATAAAATGTCCGACTTTACAAGGAGATGAACTTGCCGCGAACTGCGAAGTCCGGCCCAAGAGAAGTTGTAGGGGGCAAACGAAAGCCGACGCAAGAAGTCGTCGGGACAGTTTCAACTCAATGAACCACTGCAGAGACCATCTGTCCAGTTGCCCCGGCAAACGAACTTGCAAGTGCACATGCTGGAAGCACAATCCTGGCTTTGGCATCCCAAACTCAATTTACATAATGTATATTCTATACATATTCATATGCATACTACCTTGTAAATGTTCTGGGTTATTCGCCATGAGCATCCCTGAGCATCATTATGTAATGAAATATGGAGCTACCAATTTGGGTCGTATCAGTTCCACTTCTTTTTTGGGAGGGGCTGGATGTGAGGGATTGACTCCACAGGTGTGTCAAAGTCATCTCCCATCTCGCGCCGTCTCGGAGATGGATCCATGGCACGGAACCCGTCCACGTCTTATGGTGGGCAGGCTAAACTCGGACAGGCCTGGATGATCCGCTCGGTAAAAGGTGCCTAATGGGCTACACCAAGGCTGGTTGATTGATATTCCAATAATGGCTGGCATATCTTGGCAAATCAAATGTGATCATAATCTCCAACCAAAAGGAAGCACAGGCATAGTGCGACCAGCTACATAATGCTCTTGGCTGATCCCACACAGAACGATTACTTTTAACAATTTGCCTCTGGTGCTGGCGTGGCCTCAATGGTCCAACAAAATGATATCATTGCTCATGTTCGAAATTCAACTGACGAAGAACCAGCTAAGAATTCGTCGCAGCACAAGTTGAGGAACCTCAACATGTGGGAGGAATCGTTCACATCCGTTCACAACCTTCTCCAACAACTGGTGATGCCAACCCCCAAGGCTTCTCAGACTCATGTCAAGATCATCTCAAGGCTCGTCCTTGACTACAGGGATCTGAAATCATCGACCCCAATGATTGGGATCAGCGTTTCAGGTCTTCACAGTGGTGGAGGTGTCAGGCACCGCAAAACTGCCACGGCTAACGTTGCTGGCTGGACGTGGCTGATTCCCTGCTATCAGGGCGTTGTGCCAGGACCCACTCAAAAATACACCAAACCAGGATCCGCCCAAATGATCGTTTTCAGTACTACACCTTCCAGGTTGGGTACTTGATCATTTCCGGCGAACAACCTGCCACGTACACATACAGTGGCATGATATGATCTACAATGTTACAACCACAGAAGGTTTGAAGAATAAATATATTTTCGAAACGAAAATCATCATAGGACCTCTTCTTCGAAATCCCTGCTTCCTATTAGTAACCTCCCCTAATGTTAAACCATGGAGGGATAGTATTCGGGAGCAAAGTGTGCATGTTCTGACGGGCAATAGCTCAGAGCCCTCTGACACCACTAACCAGCCCAATCTGCTGGCCATCACCACCGAGTCTGTCGTGCTGAATTACGAGAACTCGTGGCGGTTTCGAATTAGCGTGGCCACTGGTCAGACTGTGCAAACTCCATGTTGACAGTCTGGCCCATGCTCAACTAAGCAGGTCGTGCGGAAAAATTGGTGGACAAATGCCACTTTGGAGATGCCCCGTGTGGGCAAAACTCTCGCTGGGAGGATCTCATGAGACTTGAGTTTACAGGTTCTTCTCACAAACTTTGGGCAAAAACACATGTCATCCCGTCTTCGTTGAAGAACTGTTTTAACTTACCTACCCAACTTCTTTTGTTCTTGGTCATGCTCGCCCAGTGTCCAGTTGCTTCTCACCTTTGACTTTCACTGGACCTCCAGCCAAAACTCGCGGCTGGAAAAAGGCAGGATGAAGCCGATGAACAAAGCCACCCTTTTCAGCAAACGAGCAATCAAAACCATTGCAAAGGGAAACGTCAATCCTCAAGTCTCAAATTCTGATCCTCAAATCTCAAATTCCGATCCTCAAATCTCAGATTTCCCCTCGAGTTCTGTCTCTCGCCATCCTTCCCGCGACCGGACTTCCTTACACGTTGTCGTCGCGCTCCGACACCAGGTTGGTGAACTTCCGCGACAAGTCGCGCGTCGCAAGGGCAAGGGTCGAGCGATGGTACCACAGCAACAGCAAAATCACAGCGATGAAGACCTCAGCGGTGCACCGAGTTGGGTCAAGCAGGCTTACAGCAACCAACCAATGTTTTAGCTGGTTAATGGCTAATAATAGGGGATGATAGCTAACAATTATAGAGATATATACAAACTATATGGCTGGATGGTTTATAATGACTAAAAATAAGGAATCATCACCAACAATGGTTATATGGCTACGGGTCAAGGCTTTATTTAACCCACCCATTTTATGGGGGAGAATAACCAACAAACTAGGGAAAACAGTGGTTAATGATGGGAATTGGAACCAGGGGTACAGGGTTTTGACCCACAGTCAGGTGAAAAAATGGGGCGGTTCTTGAATTTCAAATGGGGAATCAGCGTGTTTGACCAGTGGTTCATGGTTAAGAATGGGGGATAATAACCCATGACGATGGCTAGACAACCACTAAATGGCGGTTACTTAAAAGAGTGTTTAATAGTGGTCAATGATAGGGGATCGCTTCATGAGTCAGTTTAGCAATCAGTTAATCAACCATGAATTTATCATGAGTCAATCAGCAATCGACCATGAACCACTACTGGTGAGTGGTTGAACCACCTCTATGCTAAAATATTTGCCAACCAACCGTTAATAATTACTAGGGAACATAGAAAATGCTTCACACCACCAACCACAAAAAACAAGGGACACATGGCCAAACGTCACATGTGTGCAAATGTACTAGAGAAAAATCGACTTCTCAGTATTCGTGTGTGTAATCTTGTGTTTGTGCGCGTGCGTACGTGCGCAGGTCGTTGAATTGCTCAGACAGTCTCTGAGCGGCGACCAGGAACTGGGTAAATTGAGGGGGGGGAGTTCTCTGTTTTGCGATGCTCACGCATCAAAATGTCTAACGACTCTACTAAATGATATGTTGATTCGACAAGCAAGAATATACTGACCAGTTTGGCACTTGCAATAGAATGTCAAGGGACCCAAGGAAGTGTCAGTCAATCAACGTATCGATCAGGCCATCAAACACACATGGCAACCAAACGACACATTTAAGCAAACACAAACAAAACAACAAACACCAAATTGAAACCAGTTCCACCAGTGGGAAGATGACAACTAATCACATTAACAGAAATCACTTTCACATTCGTTCATCAAGTGCATACACGCAAACGCGCATTCAGTACTCACATCGATGCGCACATGAATAATTACGAACATACGTTCATGCACAATCATCCATGCAGTCATGCATGAAAAAGGCAGGACTGCCAGCACCAACATGGTACAACTCAATATGCACACATACATCAATAGCATCACACAGTTTGCAACATATAACATTGAATGACGCGCATACCTGGCATACGTACTTCAACACATCATTGATCGAACAAATTCATTAAACAAATTGAAACAGTTCCGGGATATACACACATGGTTTTTAACACGCATATGTATCCTACATGTATGTTTGCATGATTGTGAATATAAATAAGGATGTACAGAATGTACGGAGCCAAGCTCCCAAATTCAACCTATAAAATGCACATATACATAAAGCCATATGTGCACATAGGAAAATCAATGGAAACCAACCTCATCTTATGGATGGTCAAAACTTATTATAGACGCTTGCTCGCAGCAGTTCACCATCTATGTGGTGCTCACCTCGTGAACACGCAAAAACAAGTCGGGCGACCCAGCGCGGCGCTGTATGTAGATAGATAGATAGATGGATGAGTGGATGGATGGATGGATCGATCGATCGATCGATATCAAAACACACATACACACACTTACTTTCACATACACATGTATAGATATAGGCATGTGCGTGTGTCCCTAATTGCAAAAAACTGTGAGTTGACAAACTGCGAGTTAACACGTGCCAATCTTTGCCCATTTTTGTTGCACATCAAATCCAAGTCGCGGCGGCTGCAAGCAACACCAGGACCAATGAGAGCACTGGGTCGACTTGGGGGCAGTTCAGCCAATGCAGCCGTGCCGTCACCACCAGGATAAACAGGAACAACACACCCCAAAGATTGAACCTGAAAGGAAGCAACAAACCACTATAGTTGCTCATTGACCACCATTAACCACCATTAATCAGCATTCACCACCATAAACCACCATGAGCAGCTATAGGGGTGGTTCATGAGCAACTATAGGAAGCAAATGGAAGGGGAAAAAAAGGGATGCAAATCACGACTCAATCATTTGTTCAGCAGCAGCTAGCGGCTTGATGCTTAATTTCATCCAATATATTGTTCAATATCCACCATCTATTTACCAGGGCTTGAACCTGATGGTTACCTTTAACTTTATGTGATACATTGTTCAGTAATGTTCAGTATATGGCAGTGGATCAAAACCCTGTACCCCTGCTTCCCCTATAATTACCCATGTTTTTTCTATTATTGTTGGTTATCATCCCCAATTTTGGGTTGGTTAATACTGACCCATAGCCATTTAACAAGCTAGTTATATCTTCCATCACTGGTAGTTATCCTAGTTATAAGCCGTTTCCCTAGCTATAAACCAGACTCACAAACTCATGAGCCAACCGGGATCTGGTCGTGGATTTCCATCGCTTCGGTGCCGTCCCCGTGAAGCCGCAGCTGGTGAAGCCGAGGTTCCCAGGGCTGCTGGAAACCACTAGCATTAGTTATAACAGCCACTGGTATAACTGTTGAAACATAACTAGGTGGGTATACCAACTATCAGTGGTTAATGTCCCAGGATGGTGTAAAACCAGGGATGGTGGGAAAATCTATACGAAACATTAGTTAATTGGCGATTAAAACAAATGTTTCGTAGAGATTTTCTAATTAACCGACCCAGTGAGGGTTTCTTTCAATCACAAGCTCCTATGAAATGCGTTGTGAATCAATTGGAATGCAGGATGAAGGTTTCTTGGAGAAGCTGACTGATCCCATGAAATTTGCGTCCCTTGATACGGAGCTTGAAAATGGTTTCCAATGCAATTTGTTTCGAACCTACAAGGTACATAGCATGACCTGGAACAACCAACAACAAACACCGTTCCTTCTGTGTCAAACTGCTACTATGCCCCATCTGATGCCCTAAGCCGAAAACATCAGGTCTGCCAAAGAAGGCTTGCATCTCTCTCTCATTTACCAAATCAAAAACGGCTCCAGAACTCTGTGCAGCAGGAACTTGTTGACCATCTTCTGCGTGTGGTGCCGGCCAATCGAATCAAGGTGGAACGAGGCTGCATGACCCAACAAGTTCAGCATCATAAAAGAGATGGCAAGCAAAAAGTACTCCTCTCAGCAAGAAACAAGTCATCTTGACTCAGAAAACCGTGGGAACAGCCCCCAAAGCCCACAGGACATCTGGGGCGTCGTAGGGAGTCACGTGTCCCAACAGGACATGGACACCAACCGAGGAAATGGGGATTTTCCATATCATTCTTATCATCAACCATCCTAATTGATTTTTATTAGATTTAATATTGAATTGTCATTAAGCACACAGAGGTTCTTTGACTTGGTGCGCCCTTCGCTTGGGGGTGCATCGTTGACCAGTGCGCAAACACTCAATCAATTGTACTTGTTGAAAAAAACATATCATACCAGTTGGTCAATGGCTTCATGCTAGATCCATCTGGCTAACCTTTTCATACTTGAAGGTCAACCATCTGCTGTTTAAGGTAAACTAGGGGTGGTTTCCTAATCTTGATGAACACTCGAATGTTTTTTGTTGAGTAGATTTTTGTAGAGAAACCACTGCAATGTATCCACATATTGGTCAGTTCTTATCTCTATAGGGATTAAAATGCATTGTCATTGTTGTAGTGCATACAGTTCTGTACGCATGTTTTCTAAATGATGTTTTAAACCATTGTGCTTTCTTTTTATGACATTATAATCCATCCATATTGGCTACAGTTGTTGAACCAGTCCTACTACTGTTCATCAATGATTCATGGCAGGACTGGTTAAACCAACCAAGGACTGGTTAAACCAACCACCTGCCAATAGTTGCTGAAGATAGATTATTCTAATGGTGGTCACTAGTGGATAAACCACGCTTTTTCATAAATCATTCATACCTAGTGGTTCAACCAGTTCAACTCATGACAGTTAACCAGTTCACTAATTTGATAACTAGCGGTTCAACCAGTCTGACAGTGGATTAACTAGAAGCTGGGTCAACCAGTGCTACGACTCATTCACTACTGGATTAACTCAATTCAACCACTATTTTAACCAGTAGTTTTGGCTTAATCATTCATAACTAGCGGCTCAACCAATTCAACTGATGACAGTTAACAAGTTCATTAATCATTCATAACTACTGGATTGACCCAATTCAACCATTATGTTCACCCCATCTCATTTGCCACTCACCTTCTCCCAAGTACCAGTCGGTATCCGTCGTCCCCTCCTCCATCCAGCTGGTGGCGCCAGAATTCGGGAGCAAAGCGATGACCTCCGGGCCGGTGGGGTCACCAGTCGTGCGTCGGGGCATTGGCCCACTCGGGGATATAGTGTAATTCCCAATTATGAATCGATAATTGATGTTTAACTATAATGATTGAAAAAACTATAACAGTTAACCATATTATTATTAACTATATGGTCAGTCAACTACAATCAATGATTGATGTTTGACTATGGTCTATAACCCCACAAATCATCCTTTCTTAATCATTTTTGGTAATAAACCATCCATTTTGGGGGTACCTAATTCTGAGAAACACCCAATCATGGATAGTCGTACTAACTTAATGGCTGATCGATTGTAATGGTCAATAGTGATCAATCATTCAGTTGAGTACACTAATTAAATGGTTAATCGTATGGATTATAGCTTTTGGTATACTAACTTTTGCCAGTAAAATAGCATATTAGTAATGGATAGTGATATACCATAATTATGCATAGTGTACCACAGAAAATCAAGTGGATGTATAGCTGTATTTTCTTGGGCATGGCTGTTCATCGCAATTTCGCTAGTGAATATGGGTTACTACATTCATGAGTCCGTCAGTACCCATATGATTGGCAATCAAGATGCTATGATCATTTTCAGCATGTACATAAATATATGAATATATAAATATATATATATATAAAATTCTAGGCACACAAGAACATGAAGGTATAAACTAAAAAACATAACGAAGTCTAAAATCCAACACTTACTTAATTTCGTGAACCCACTCGTAATTCCAGTTGACTTGCAGCTCGTTGTCAATCCAGTGATCCAATCAACTTGAAATAAATGGTAAAAGCTGTAACCGTACAAAAACACCTGGACAATTGAACCATACTTTGGGTAAGCCACAATTCATGATGGACACATTGCATCCAATTTGACGTCAAACATGAATGCTCACCTGGTCTTCAGAATATGAGCCTGGCAAGTGAAACCGTATGTGTGACACTGCATTCGTGTGTCCGCGTGTCAAACCAAAACTTTGAAACCAAAGCGGGGCCCCTCATATGATCATGAGTTAAAGCATGAACCCATCCAAGCATACAAATCACATGCGATAAGGATCCCACAAACGATCACGGAACAGTCAAGCAAATGGCAGTGGCGAAGCTGTCCAAGTTTAGTCATGATGGGTATTGTTCCCATCCCTTGAAAAAAACATGCACAGTATACTGGATACTTGTTTGTCACTGCCCAGGAGTACCCTCATCAAGCAAACCTACAGGCACGCATGCTTTCAGCATCAAATGGGCCTCTTCACAAAATTCGCACTTCAACTAAAAGACCACTTGCATAACAAACACTTCGTTTCAAACTCGTATTCAACCACTTCTGAACATATAAATGAGGCCTCTATAATCATGAAACAGCCATCATGGTCCCCACGGCGTCCATGGTCCCCACCTATCAGAACTGGTTGGTGGTTTCAACCCCTTTGAAAAATATCAGTCAACCAAGCATTTGTTAATGATTACTAGGGAAAATAAAACATTTTTCAAACCACCAACCAGGTAGTTGTTTAACCATTATTGCTGGCTATTATCACTTATTAACCATTCCTTTTGGTTATAATCACCCGGAAACTCGCAGCACAACTTGGCCCCTGGGACGTCCCACCCAGGGGCCCCTGCCAGGTTCCTATAGGTTCCCTTGGTGGCGCCTGGTTCCTCAAACTCGTGAGGGACAGCAACGCCAACATGGTGGTGGCCACTCGCGGCATCGCCAGCTTCACGCCCAGGGCGAAGGCCTAGCGCCCGCGGTGTTCTGGGTCCCCGGCTGGGCGGCAAGCAATCAAAGATGGGTTATATAATAGTTATATGATATGTAATAGCTTGGTTACAAGATTATGATTAGTTAGGTTTTATGATCATACCACGATTGGTCATGGTCACCTAACTTTTCTGCATCGCCTTATCAAGGGGTTTTTGAGCTATGCTGGCGAGTGAAAACAACTCCCTGTTGTTCATAAGGATTACTGGTTGGTGGTTTGAACCCCGATGAAAAAAAATGCCAACCAGTTGTTTATAATCAATAGGGAAAATAAGAAATGTTTGAAACCACCAGCCAAATCACCAATGGCCAACGCAAGTTGCAGTTGCTAATGAGTGATCAGCCAGTAACCATTTTTCAACCACCAACCATGGTTACATAATCAATACACCACGACCAGTGTTGCTAAGCATGGTTCATGGTTGATGGCTGTTAGTGATGAGCCAATGTTGATGGATATTAACTAGACTTGAAGGAGTTAAATGATTAGAATGGTTATTAAACCATTGTTAACTTGACTTGTTGATGGTTACTTAACTAGTTCACTTTACTTGAACATGACATTTTGGGCCAGCAACTGACGAGCAAAGCCATGATCTAAACCAACCTTTCAACATGGGCGGTGCGCCGCGCGCGCGCGCCTGGAATCCCATCAATCCATAGATGATGGAAGGCCACAGGTACGTCTTCAGCAAGGAACCCGAGGCCCGTTTCCCAGTCATTTCCTGGGAGCGAACGATTCCCACTTCCATCAGAATTACTTTTTTGCCAGGGCGTCCAGGGGATTTGCCCGGAAGCTGCAAACAAACAGGGGAAAATCTAATGTACAATGGCTTGAACTGCATCAGTAGCTGTAGTCCATCAGAATTACGGGTGAAAAAATGTGAATCATGGTGAACAAAATGGACACATGATTGTTCACCAGTAATATTAATCAGCATTATCCACGTGTTGATCAGCAATATCCACAAACTGATTGTGATCATTGACAAATGATGGTGATTCTTATTGCCACAAGTCCAAATGATGATTGACAAAATGGAGATAATGATGGTTAAACATGGAGACAATGATGGTTCATCAGGTGATATGACAAAAGTGACCATGAAAGAATCCTGAAGCCGTGGTGCATGATGGTTAATCATGCTACTAAGCATGGTGTAGAGTGCCTGGTGATCATCCTGTAAAATGGTGATGATATGATTGCCACGAAGAAAGATCGAACTCAACTGCACGGCTTGGTCTACAGATCGTACGCCCCAAGCTCAATCCGAACACAGTTCCGCAACGTGTCCAACACCAAAAAAAGTCACTGCAATGTGAGGACATGGACTTCCCAGGGCTCATTGCATCCCTGAACACCTATACCACGCATGGAGAATTATAAACCCGAAAATGAACAACTGAAATCAGTCAAGATCTAGCTCTTGACGTCCTGCTTCAGTATGATAGCCGAGAGCAATCCATATCTTGAGATATATCAGCTCAGCAACAGGTGGTGTTGTTGAGCACATCCGTAGCCAGTTTCTGAATTTACCCTGTGACATAGTAAGGCCTGTAATTCGAGGCATGTTTAGATACATGCTGAGTCAACCACGCTCAAATGCGTTGACCCTATGCTTCCAATTACGATTCAACCACCCTATGTAGGTAACCAAATGGTTTCTACCAGCAGTTGTTGAGGGTTGGTTACCTACTGGAAAGGTTAAAAAACGATCAAGGTAGAACACCGAATCATCGCCGGTGTGCTCGGCTTGAAAACTCACCACGATAGGCGCATGAGCTCGGCCCGCCGAGGTCTGCGACATGTCAACGATAGCAATGATGCAATCATGACGATTTACGAGGATACAAATCATCAAATGGGACTAATAGCGGTCTACACGAATCACTTAACTTATGCCATAAGCATCAGTTCCGGGAGCTATCATGTCGACATCCTTGGATAATGATGGCGATAATGATATTACTAATTATACGATGTACTAATTCTATTTACACAAAATTAGTGAAAAGATCCGGCAGGTTTGGACACTCGGTGGACTGCCACATGGCCACAACCCTCCAAAGTGTCGCAATTCAACGTGCTGTTGTTCTCCAACTCGCACCTGTGCGGCGATGCTGGATCGCACCAGTTGAACAAATCTTACTGTACGAAGGTGATGAGTGGTGAATGACGCTCAAACAGTTCAATGCCTGACAAATATGATGCTTAGTGGCTTAATATATCATCATGTTTTTTCAGCGCCATCAATGCAAGACCATCATCAAGATTTGTGTCAACTATTCATCCTTGACCAATCATCATTCTAATGGCCAATGACCTTTAATCCTAATGATGGTTCTTGTCAACCAGATTTTTCTTCCGTGGCTCAAGCCGTTGGCAACATCGAAATCGCCTTGGATCTGTGTGTCCAGTGCGAACCGTGGATAAATGGCAAATCCAGGTGAAGCCAGTTGCCCTCTCACCAGTGTAACCATGAAACTCCAGCTTACGGTTTTTTTTGCTTTTCACTGTGCATGTCGTTGCTGAGGATGGGCATACTGATATCAAAACTGACCTTAGAGACAAGACTATATCTAAGGGGGACACTGGCAAAGGAAGCCATAGTCACAATTCAAGTGACATTCGTAGACCTGGCAGTTCTGGTGAGTACCATGTAAAAAGTAGTGTTGTTTCACAACTCTTTGGCAAGACCATCCTTGGTTGTAAGTTCTAAATGCAGCTTCGCTTGCTGGTTTCTAGAAAAAGGAGGCGTTTCAAAGGCTCAATAAACAGCTACATGGATGCCCTTCAATGACCAGTGCCGGGGAGTCACCACGCCAACCAACTATACGCTTGTTGGCTGCTGCTCGCATCAAACATTACACAGCATACTATAGTCACAATTGATAATCAGCTTCATCCTCGACCAACCGATCTCTTGCTGCAAAATGATGTTTTTTGCCCGTATGACCTACTAGCCATCAACCAACCATCATCCTGCCTTCGTCACTGTCACCCCTGTCATTTGTTGCTGTGTCATCCTGTCATTGTCGGCTATCATTCATGCGAGATTCATATCAGTAACCCCCTATGTGTCTTGGTGAATCACCAGCTATCTCTAGTGTGAAACTTGCAGGGATCTATAAATATGTATCCCGCACAAATTATCCAAATCAGCTAGCCAAAATCAACCAACCAACATCAAGCATCAAATCCTGCCATCAAATCACCATTCGCCAATCCCCCAAGAAATAACTGAACAATCGTCATTTTTTACCATTATCATAATCACCTATACGAACAATTTACCATTATAATCCCTGAAAGAACCATTGAAAACCAAAGAAATCCCCTCACAGAACCTTCATCTTCATTATTCACTATCATTTTCCTGCCATCATAATCACCAACTCATTATTTACCATCCTCATTATTTACCATCATTTTCCTACCATTATAATCCAATAAAATCATTGAATAACCTCCGTTACTTACCATCATCCTGTCATCATAATCCCTAACTCCTGCCTGAAGTCACTCCATATGGCAACAATTGCCATCAAATCGTCATATTTTCCTGTAAAATCATTGAACCATCCTCATCATTTACCCATCACAATCACCTATAAGAACAATTTACCATTGTATTTCTCAAAAAATCACTCAAAACCAAAGAAATCACCATTTATATTCACCTGTTAAACTGTTAAATCGCTATTTACCATGGTTTATTGCCTTATAAAAATCATTCAACAACCCCGCCCACTCCTGCCTGAAGTCACTCCAGGCAAATCCCACGGCGGACTTGTTCACCGGCCACGAGCAGGTCCGCACGCTGCCGTCCGGCCAGAAGCGCAAGGGCGTGCTGCCGTTCCCCGCGCAGCCCAGGGCCAAACGGTAGAAAATGCCGCAGGGTTTCCTGGGACCAGCGCTTGGGAGCTGCAGCCAAATGGTTGTGGGTCAAGGCTTTAACCAAGCACTTTTATGGTGGTTAATAACCGACCAAGTATAGGGAAAACAAGATGATGGGGAACCAGGGGTACGGGGGTTTGACCCCCTGCCATTTAGCTGGTTTATAACTAGGGAAACGGCTCCCAATATCTCCCATCATTTTAGGTGTCAGTTATGCGGTTTGGTTTATTCCTACAAAAGCTGCTGATATAGCTGGGGGTCTGCTGATATGCCATCATTTGGGTGTCAGTTGGTAGAAGCTGTGTAGCTAAATTGACTTAAACTGCTGGGGGTCCAACTGGATTTGTTTTCATCGGAGTTTCAGTGCTATTGGAGGATATGACCATGGTGCCTGTTGGATATTGTATGTTTATTCTTGGTGGCTCGTGGAAAATTGAATGAACTTCAGGAGTTACATGTATTGTGACAAATTAGTAATTAATCTAAATACTAGATGATGTCTGTAATTGTGGTATGCATGCAGCTCGTTCAATGAATAGATTTCGGCGGGGTTGGCCAACAATGTCAAAGTAATAGCATGCTGCAATTGCATCACAAGTGGAGGGTACTGTTTGGGGAGTGAAATGTTTCTGGCCGCAAGGTTCTCTTCTGGGCCTTGACTCGTATATGATTGTGCAGTAATTGTTTGTCTCAAATAGTGTTGAGGGAGTGGAGAACGGAAAGTCAAAGTATCCAGCAAGAACTGACAATCATGGAGGCTATATATTATAGATATGGTATGCACGCGTTGGATGATGTTGGAACGGGCTTTCTCTATAAGGGTGATTTCCCAGTCGTCTAGAATCATGTACGAAACCGGGCATGATTCAGCATGATGGTGATAGTGGCCATGGTATGCCATGTCCTCCTGCCATGGAGTCCCAGGCAGCGGCTTGGTCAACGGTGTGCTCCTCAAATGTTTGGCTTCCCATGGGGTAACATACACCTATCATGTATGAGATGGGCCTCGGGGTATCCCAGTGCGACTGATAGGTGGTTTCCTGGGGATTTTGCTTATCAAATACGCAGCTATCCCGTGGCAGCCGTCAGCAATCGATACAATGGGTATGTGACATGCCAACTACGACCATCCGAACACACATGGAAAAATGAATTCCATAAAAGAGACTGTGTCTGTTTCGTTCATGGTGCAAAGGTTCATACCGTGGCACATCAATGCTCATCAATGGCAGCAGAACTACAAGATGGGTACAATACGACCTGGGCCGGGACCCTGGGGCCGGGACCCTGGGGCCGTGCCGCAGCGTCTTTACCTGTCGAGGTTCTGTAAGCCGATTTGGAAATAGACCGTCTTGTGGTCGAAGGGGTAGCACGACAGATCCTCAGCAATGCAAAACAAGCGGGGAAGTATGGGGAAGTCCACTTGGAAGTGCTAACAAGTGACCAAAAAGGTCAAAGCCACAGTCCGGAGATTGGTGCGTCGGTTTGTTGCTTGGCTGTTGGCATTCCCATGGTGCAAATGGGGGTATCCATCGACCAAACAGTGTGCACAAGGGGATGGCGCGACGCATTTAAAAGTGCATACAGAAAACCATACATGGAGAATTTGGGTATATTTGAAAGTTTGAGGTAATCCAGCGCTTGAACAAAAAAAGGGAATCTGGTGCTAAATGATTCACCAATGGCCGCATTGGGCACGGTATGACAGCACTGTTGGCCCCGCTGCATCTTGTCCTTCAGTACCGGAACATGATCACCAAATCAATCCAGTAGCAACGCACCACCATGCAACCAGGTGTAGATGGATAAATGGATAGATGGTACGTATGCATGCGTATGTTTAATTACGTGAACATTGTGATTTCCCACAGCAAAGCTGTACTCCCGAAGTGTCCCATGCCTATTGAGATCTCTCCCGAAGTTGAACCAGTGCACTCTGATGGCAAATGGCGATCATTGGTCGCAGCATAACTTCCATGATCGCACCAAAGTGATCAACAGTTCGTTGGTACAAGGTGGACCCCCCTGGGTATAAGTTCATTCATAAGCCATTTCGGTGTTTCTCAAAATAGGGGGACCCCCAAATCATCCATTATTAAAAATAAACCATCCATTTTTTGGGTACCGCTATTTTGCGAAACCACCATTCAACAAGCTAGTTATATCTTCCATAACTGCTAGTTACCCTAGTTCTAAGCCAACCTAGCTGAGTAATGGGGGTCCACCTTGTAGAGGAGCTGCTGACATAGCTGGTTTAGAGCTAGGGAAACGGCTTATAACTATAACTAGGGTGACTACCAGTTATGGATATAACTAGCTATAAACCAGTTATAGCTGGTTTATAATAACTAGCATATAAGTTATAACTAGCAGTTATGGAAGATATAACTAGCTTGTTAAATGGCCTATGAATCAACTTAGGGGGCCCACCTTGTAGATTTCATCCATGGCACGTAGGGATACAGCGATTGGGAGAACTCGCCCACGTAGACCTTGCTGACGGACACCGCGGTCTTGCCGCTCTCCGGGTCCCACAGCTTCAAGGCGCTCATGACATTGATGTCGCCCGAGCCGGAGCCAAAGTTCAAAATGTCTACCATGTTCCTGGCTTTCATTGGCAGTCGGTCACAACCAACAGGTGGTTTAGCTGGTTAATGATAGGGGATGATAACTAGCAATATAGGCGATATATATATATACCAACTATATGGGTATGGGTCAATATTAACCAACCAACTCATGGATGATTTCCACCAACAAACTCATAGGAAAAACAATGGTTAACAGGAGGGAACCAGGGGTACGGGGTTTTGACCCACTGCCACTGGATGGTTTTGCGTGGCGGCTCAAGAGTGCTAATTGATATGATTCAGGATGGTGTCTGGGCAGCTCTCTTTTTTCAGAATAGGAACTGGATGGGGTGAACCAGGAAAAATGTACAGGAAAGTGGCAGCTACTTACAAGTACCATCATCTCTACTGGTTGCCTAGATTTTCCAGGCATTTCTCTTGTAAACCAATTGGTTGACTGGATGACATCTATTGGCTGGGCAGCTCATAAACGAATGTATCCTGACTACTCATCAAAAATCCAACCATCATGACCAGGAATTACCCTGCATTAAGGTAATGGGATAGCTATTCAAAGTAATCGTTCAAATTAAAGCTGCACTATGTACGAAAAAAGTGGATTGAAACTGATAGAAATGACTAATGACTGTGTCCGTCTGTGGGGTGCCTTTCAGAAAATGTGGTGATGGCATATCTGTCTGCCATAGCGCAAGTTCAAATGAGAAATCTTTCTGCTTTCTCTTCCCAAAGTTGGAGTTTCTCAAAACTGGGAACCTCCAAAATTGTTGCTTTACTACTACAAAGGATTAACCAATATTGGATGATTTGAGGGCACCCCTATTCTGAGAAACACCCAAATATGGTGTCTGGGAAGTCAAAGCCAATATACAAGTTGTAGTTCTTGCAGGCCTTCCACAGTAACGCGGTTGCAACTGGCAGAAGGGTTTCACACCGGATTCACCCCCCTTGTTTTTCATACGTTTCCACGATCAAAAAAAACTTAAAAAAAAAAACACGATATCATATCAACCACCATGTCTTTCAGAATTGTGTGTAGGCTCTTTCTGTTTGCATCTGAAAGCTAGTCAGTGCTTGTGTAATTGGTGAGTTGTTACGCCGAAAAACTGCGACGGTTTGACCAATCTGACAGAAAATCCGATTGCTTATCAATCTTTCACACTGACCATATTCACAACAAGCAGCATGTAACAATGTAGCTCTCCCAAGTAGAGAATCTGCGAAAGCTCCACAGTTTGGTGTGGCCATTGTGAGCATCTACTAGCACTTCAATTTCATGTATTCTATGATTGTACGCCACGCATGCTTCCACTAATATGCAAACTTATGCTTCCGCCGCTTGAACTCATAGCCATATATAGCTGGTATATCCACCACTATTGTTGGTTGTTATCCCTTATTATTAACCATTAGCCAGCTATTATTAACCATGGGTTGGTTGGTTAATATTGACCCCTCCCAAGCTCTAGCAGTGCCACCCAAGTACTCGGGATTTTCCACAAATATCTTGGCATCTTCGGGATACATCGTGGCAACGTGCATGCGCCCCTTGATGTATTTGCTGCGGTCGCTGTATCCCAAGAAAACGTCCCAAGAAGGAATCTGGGCTGCGGGGCCAGGGTGTCCAGCGAATGGGTAGCGCCAGCATGGAAATCCAGGTGGTAAGAATCATCAGGAGCTCACCATAAACATCAGGAGAATGACCCTCAAATGTCAGGGACTTTTCATATAGATGATTGTCCCATTAATTCATTACTTTGATACAAGCAAGCTGTTGGACAAACTGCTGCAGGTTTTATATTGTGAGCATATCTTCATCCGTGGTCATCATCCCTCGTGTTGCTGACCATCACTGTTCACAACCATTTTCCCGAACCATTGTGGAGGGAACAGCCTGAGCAAAGTTCTTCGCCCGGGTCAATCGTCTTGAAATGCATGTGATGGAATAGATTCAAATGACCACTACCCTGGCATACCCTAGGGAATAATGAAAAAATAAATCAAATCATCATTGGAATCATTGGTCAATTATCGGTCAGCCTGCGGTGGCACCAGGCCGGGTCAGCAACCTGGTGGAGCGGTCCGATCCAGCTGACATGTGAGAATGACATGGCGCGCATGGAGGTCAAAAAACAGCGTAATTCGCTGATGGCCAATAGTCGGAGTGGATCATATTGCTTACGATCCGGTACCCATAGTGAACCAGCCAAACATCAATGTTAAAGCGAAGGTGCTGAGATGATCACCCAAAGACTCCATGTCTAGCACACTTTACCTGTACATTTGCCCGCCAAACATGTCTCAAATTAAGGTCAAGATCCCCTATACCTGGAGTATCCAGGTCATGTCCGCATCTTCATCACTGTGACCAGAATAGCTCCGAGACTACTTTGACCACTAAATAGATGCATCATTGTAACTGCATCAATGGTCAAATGCTCAACTGACTCAACTACCAGGACCTACCATTTGGTTACGTGCCACTCCATGTAGCTCCAAGTTGCTCCCCCTTTCAAAGGATAGCACTGGATACCACCGACCAACCGCCTTTCACAGTGTCATCCCTTGCTCCCGGGGAACGATGGTCAATGGAATGCTGCCATTCATGGTCTCGTTGATCTCAAAACCATCAGGCAAGTCACCCAGTCCTTAGACATGACGGACAGGATTGGACAGGTTCGCGGCGTACAAGCGACATGAATGAACGCATAGGAGATCCATATTGATAAGCCGACTGGTTGGTGGTTGGAGCCATGGGTGTGTCAATCACGGTTAAATATCGATTAATAATGGTTAAATGAGCGAGTCGTTCAATAGTGATCATTACTGGTTGGTGGTTGAACCACCCCTGTGAAAACGTGCTTGTCAACCAGCCAACCATTTGATATTGGTTGGAAAAACTGTTTGAAACCATTTAGCAACTATATTTGGACCAAATCAAGAGCTACGCTCTTGATGAAACTGAGGCTCGTTGATCTTCCATTTTCTCTGTTTGGCATCCCCTCGGTGGAATGCCACACACATCTGTTCATGAACTGCTGGATCCGAAACGCCGAAATGGGGGTCCAAATGTGCTGTTCCTG
>VSDK01010210.1:93271-106366 GCA_009767595.1 Symbiodinium kawagutii | reverse complement strand
ATCATCATCATCATCATCATCATCATCATCATCATCATCATCATCATCATCATCATCATCATCATCATCATCATCATCATCATCAATCATCATCATCACCATGTTCACAACCACTACTACTTCCATCACACCTAGTCTCCACAGCGGGTTCTGTCAGTTTTGTATCTCGACGGCAAAGGCTCCCACAACCATTGGTTGTGTTTGGCCAAGTCCAGGAAATGTTTCGGTCTGTAGCCAAGAACCCTAGCCCTAGCACTCCTATAGGATGATGAGTTGATGAAATAGTTAGTGTGTTAAGAGTGCAAATGGACCTAGTCGTGATCATATGAAGCACTACTCCCATAGAGCTGTAGGAAAATTCTTAAGGCGACCAACTTGAAACAACAACCTAAAAACACAGAAAAACATATAGATCTGTAATTACTGACCCTGAACCGTAGAAACTGCACGGCTACTGGCTTAAAAGTCAAATGACTGAACCTTCGTCAACCATACGTGCTATAAACTCATGACGGTTCAGGCATCGACTGACTGTTTACCCTTGCCATGAAAACATGCAACAGGCAAAACCGGACGTTATTAGGCCCCCCCCCCACTCCACCCCAACCCACCTCAACCCAACCCCAATGGATCCACACAAATCAAAAAATTGAGCAGCCTTGGGCTGGGAACGCGATTTTTGGGCACGACATGCAGGCACGAAACATTGCTAGTGGAAATGAGCACCCTCAAAAAATAAAAATATACCAGCAAAAATTGGTCGTCGAAGCTCAAAACAGTGTAAATTACTATACGAATTGGATGCTGAAAAAAACGATAAAGTCAGCGTCCGACAACGGAAACAAACTCATCACCACTAACAACGGCAAAACAAACAAGGAGACAACAACTCACCAACTCAACAACCAAACACCTAGCCAACCAACGAACCACCCGACTCACACTAAAGAACAAACATCAATAAACCCAACAAAACAATGAAACAAACAAAGATTCCATCAACCAACCAGCAAGGAAGCCAGCCATCGAGCCAACCAATGAAACAGAAAAAACAACAACAGCAACAACAACATCACAAATTCGTGAGGTTGCATGAAAAAACGATCCAATGCCTGTCTCCCTGTGAAACTGTTGCTTGATTAATGTTCCTTGCGGTTGCATTACATCATTACATCATTTTTGTACAATTAATTCATTAGTTACAATATTTAGGTGCATCTAATCGACTTCCTTGTAAATAGACCTCGCTCAGTGGGACAAATTCGCCATATGGTCCAGCAGCTAAATATGAGCTCCAAATAGCGCAAAAGCCTGACTTGAGATGACTTCAGCAAAGAAAAGTCGTTGCTTACCTGCATTCTTTGAATCATTAGCCATCATTATACGCTGTGTTTCGAATTCGAAGAACATCAGTGTACCTTGTTCTTAGAAGGGGATTGACGTCGGAACCGTGCCATTTGCCGCGGACATTTCCGGGATGAGAGCTTCTGCGGGCCAACTTACACACGGTCTTTCAACACTACAAGGTGGGCCCCCAGCAGCTATAAATTGGGTTATATACCCCTATAACCGGTAGAAATCACCCTAGTTAAGTTTGTTACAAGCCAGCTTAGTTCAGTGGTTGGCGGCCCACCTTGTACCTCGTGAAGTGCCTCTGCCGGCAACAGTCACCCGCCAAAGGTTCGACGATCTGATGCTTCGGTCTGGCGCTCAAATACTGCGCCCCAATCCTCAGCCAAAGCTGCAGCCAAATGGCTATGGGTCAATATCAACTAATTAATTGGGATAGTGACCAACAATAATAAGGGAAACAATGGTTAATGATAGGGGAACCAGGGGTACGGGGTTTTGACCCACAGCCAAATGAGTCAACATCAACAAAGGCACGAGGGTTTCGCAGCCCATGGCGACCGCATGAGTTACACATGTCAAATGCTCAAGAACTCATGCAACCAGGGCAAACGAAAGGGTGACAAGTGGGTGAAATCTCAACGATAGTTGAATTCACTGAGCTTAAGCCTGCAAAACCTGAAATTCGAAGTGTCTATGGTAGGGTAAAAATGTCAAGAACTCTCTGTTGGCACGGCCTGTCCAGAATGTTGAGGGAGCCTCACTCAATACTTATTCATTCGATTTATATGCCGCTATGCGGCGTTCAAGAGAGGTTGTCCAACAAACAACTGCAGATTTTCCACTAGCTGTTTGTACGCCGTGCTGATTTCCCAAAACATGTTTCATTCCAACCTTTGGACTGACTTGAGAAATCTTCAACAACGATCATAACAAAGTTGATTTCACAACCGTTTCTCATTAGCAAAGCTGAAGAAATCTATTGGTCAACATGTCCTGAAGAGCAAATAAAAACAGTCAAACAACAGCGTTCCCCAATCCATACAGGAGACAACAAACATCGCATCACGTTGTCAAAACATTTCCTAATAAATAAACACAAAGGCAAAGCAAGCAACACCAATTTGGGCAAACATGGGCAAACATTGGCCTGTACCAAACGGTACCAACCAATACTAAGCAGAAATATCTAAAATCTAAACAAGGACTTCCTTCCTCCAACCTTCACCAAGAGTCTGTGGCAACTACCCAATCACCTTCAAGGTATATAATACCTTGGGCTTTCCACGAGATCTTTGGGTAGCAAATACACGAAGGTAATTTCACCAAGAGTCTGTGGCAACCGCCAGCCGGAAAAGAACCAAAAGGCACAGTGCCGACATGCCAACAGCGGCCGGGCTGAGAAGGCGGGGCAGTTTCGGAGCCAACAACTGAACAAAATGGCTCTGGGTCAAGGCTTTAACCAAGCACTGGTGGGGGATCATCACCTTCAAACTCATAGGGAAAACCATGGTTCATGACAGGGGAACCAGGGGGACGAAGGATGAACTGACCGCCAAATGACAACCAAGCAATTGACCAACCAAGCGAACAGGCGAAGCAACCACCACCCGCGGACCGAGTGCTTCGTGATACAAAGCTGCTTCACCTCGCGCCACCCAATCACCTTCAAGGTAATACCTTTGGCTTTCCACGAGACCTCTGGGTAGCAAATGGAGTAAGGCAAAACCATGGGGGCAAGGTTGTATTGACCACCTTGCGTGATCTAAAAAAAGTCAAGATTTACAAAGGCAGTTCAATCAGTGGCTTGTAGTGCGGAAGGAGGTGCCAATAGCTTACCTTACCGGTGATTTCTGAGTCGCCTATGTTCGGGGAGTGGTGGCAGCCGTTGAGGTCACCTTGGGAAGTCACCATCTTTGGTTAGGCAGGGCCGGGAGAAGCAGCGGCATCGGCGGCAGCACGTGAGCACGTGTCAACAATGAATTTTCTTCAGGTGAACCCGACTGGAAAATAGGCATCCTGATCACCAACTGGAAGAAACTGGAAGACTACACCATCATTGCCACCTTGGATGACAGGTCAATCCATCAATGCTAAATAACAGCACGACATTCCAAGACGTACCTCCTCCTCCTGCGCGTGACACCAGAATTTGCCGTGGTTGGAGCAGCTTCGCGATTTTGGTTTGAAGTACACTTCCAGGGCAATTGGCCAGATTGAACCCCTGTACTGCTTTGACATCTTCATCATTCCAATCTGTGCAACGAATGCCTGGGCCTAGACCACCCGAGGACCATCATGATCAACTCTCTTTACCGCCTGAGCTCATTTACCCAACTTGGGCACCGACCCAAGAGAGATCCTCAACGCCTTCCTTGCAGCCATTTGACCTGCTCACAAATGCGAAGCTGGACAAGCTTTTTCGATGATTCTAGGTGTGCAATAGCCATCACATCTGCATAAGATGTGAAATCAAGCGTGGCACATGTCTGAAACGCAATGAACGGGGGGGTTCGTGATGGGACACAGCTTGAGACTTTGTTGGCCTTCTGTAGCCTGGCAGCCTGGATGCGATCACTCACATCGCAGGCTCTGAATCGGGTGTCAGTTCAAGTAGAATCCATCAGTTCACTTCGTGGCTCCCTACAATCCTCATTTGTGGACAAAAGTGCCTTCTTGGGCGCCATACGCCTCCATGTGCTATGACTATTTCCTCACAATTTACACACTGGTGCACTGGCAAAGCTGCAGTTTGCACCAAATTTGGCGTAATTGTCAATGGTGGCAACACTGGAATAGAGAGCTAGGAGTTACCTCCGTGATTTTAAATATATAGGTTTTAGCTTCCAGTTGGTAAGAATCACCCTACAAACACACAACGACTCTCAATCACCATCTGCCCATCCTTGTGTCCCTCGTTTTACGCATTTAGCATTCTATCTGGTATGTCTTCTGGCATCCTCTTATACTGTTGGTGGTTTCAACCCCTATGAAAAATATCAGTCAACCAACCATTTGTTAATGACTACTAAGGCTAAGGAAAATAAACATGTTTGAAACCACCAACCAGCAAGAAAATCTATCCTCTTCTGATGAGCCAATGGTTAGGTGCCCAATGCCAAGCATTGGACACAGCTACACCCTCGCAGCCGCCTTCATAAACGCAGCACTGCCACGGGACAACAGGCGCTTGAGCCGCACAAGCCACTGACCAATCTCACGGATGCAAAGGACCTTTGCATCCAATGTCTGTTGCCCCCTTCCAGCACAGCAGGAACGCATGGACCACCATGACTATTTCATTGTTACATCATATCAATAAAATGGTTACATCAATTTTTGATCATTAATTCTCACTTACCACCATTGATCTGTTATGGATTAACGATTGATCTACTATTAAGCAACGAATCACTAATCTGTTACATCATGATGCTTGCTTAATCACCCATCGCCCCGATTACCTGGGTGATTCCCATTGTTGCTTAATCTGTTACATGGGTGTTGTTACATGGGTTACCTAATCGGTTACATCATGATGCTTGCTGATGACCCATCACCCATGTAGATTCTCCAGCCCCACCACCGTTCCACCGAGAACGGCCGCCTTCGTTCCGCCGGAACGGACCTCGCCTCCTTGCGCTGCAGCAAACGGAAGAAGTTCCGGGGCGACACGGGAACCTCGGGAGGAAGGCGAGGTACCAACCAGCGAGGCGACGGGCAAGCCACCAGTTGGAAGGATGGAGGTACCGAACTGGAAATTTCAACCATTAGTTAGGTTGGAGGTAACTGGTACAGTA
The DNA here is from genome assembly GCA_009767595.1 of Symbiodinium kawagutii. NCBI lineage: Eukaryota > Dinophyceae > Suessiales > Symbiodiniaceae > Symbiodinium > Symbiodinium kawagutii. Next base: position 101,216 of record VSDK01010210.1, on the reverse strand, counting down.
ACCGCTAGTATCATTAGTAATGGTATATGTAGTTAGTTAAGTTTGAGGTAACCATTAGTAGTTTCAACCAGCTGTGGGCAACCACATCATCATTAAACTCAAGTTTAACCATCAGTTAAGTGATTTAACACCTCATGATATGGTTACTGGTGATTATTCATTGCAGCGTTTCCTACTTACCAGCTGGAATGAATAATGAGGTGCCAGTGGTAAGAGCTAAAAAATAGGAATACTCATGAGTATCCACGTAATAAGCTGTTTCAGCTCCCATCTTTAGCTACTTCAGTATTCAGAAGAAACAAGCTCCAAAAACTGGTGCTTGTAGTACCCAACAGGACATAAATACTTCCAGTCGGCCAAACCTCCTGCCATCTCCCACAAAAATCAGTTGACCAACAACTGAACAACTACAACTCCGGAATAAAAAAAGAAAAGTACATCAATTATCATCAACTTTCTTAAACTCTTCCAACAGTTCCTGAATAACCACACTTTGCCACGGTAAAGTCCCCACTGCCGTTCACAAAAAGGGCGCTCGCAAAAGCAATCAGTCGGATGCAATAGTCAACATACCCCCTGACAAATACGCGTGTCCTTTCGTTGCAGATTTGCAGTGCAAGGTGGGCCCCGACTGCGTGCTGAGCTGCAGGACATAACTAATGTAAGTGCCAGTTGTGACACATATAACTGGCTAGGCAAATGGCTTCTCAACCAACTTACAACTAGTTTCCACCTTGTACTTACTATGGCACCGTTGGCCGATGGATCCCAAGCCTGCTTGGTGGCATACTGGCACTGCTCTTGTGAGCTATTGAGTCACATCTCCGATGAAGTTCCGGCTTCTGAACTCCCAAAGGTGACAGGTGGACACGGTGACAGGTGCGTTTCCTGTTGTGTAAGCTTTCTGCTTTGTCATAAGTCATAAGTTATGAACAGTGCTTCTCGCTAAATAGCCCCTTCGTGGCTCCAAACCACTGGGTGAAGAATTACAATATCACGTATTGGTACAATAGCCGTTCTCCTGGCATTGGTTGGCCATGCTATCCATCTATTCTGGGTGCATTCAAGTTGGATAGTGTACGTCCATACTATCCATCAATGGGATTGTCATTAAAAATCCGATTGGCTCCCGAAACCATCTTGTGTAAAGGTTATAATGCCACTTGTCGGAGGATAATAATAGAACACCTAGGTTGTCTATAGATCATACATTGTTTTTAAGTTACAGCATGCTGTTCGTAGGTTTTGCCCTACATCTTGTATGGCAAACACCTAATTACCGTTTCTTTTAGGGCATACCATCTTTAATCATCATCAATCATCATTAATCATCATTAATCATCATTCACCATCAACTACTTCATAAGCCATTGTAAGACACCATTTTAATTATAACCTTTTTTTTTAATGTTACCCCCGCTTAACTACTTGTTCCTTCACTAACCATCTACTACTTCTTATGGCTCACAAAATTGACCATCAACTACTTCATTAACCATCAACTACTTCATAAGCCATTGTAAGCCACCAATATTGATCATCATATCACTATCACTAACCATCATTAATCATCATTAACCATTACTAACCATCATTAATCATCATCAATCATTATTAATCATCATTGATCATCATTAACAATCAACTTGATTAGCCACTGTAAGCCATACTAATCATCAATTATATCAATTACTCCCATAAGTAATTATCACCATTAGCCACCTCACCATTAGTAACTATACTAATTACCATAAAGTATAATGGTGATTCTTTTAGTAAAAATATCACCTTTTTTTTTGCCCCCGCTGAGTTCGCCCTCAGTCCCCCGACAGCACCCCACTTGGCAAAGGCCCCGCCGACGCCGAAGTTTTCTCCCACGCCCAGCTCGGCTTGGGAACCCTGAGCGGCCAAGCGGCCAACGGCCGCGGCAACCAGTCATCCGAAGGGCTGAATTGATAACAACATGTCTGTATATGCAGATAATTAATTATAGAGATTAACAAATAAATAAACCTATGTTTATAAATAAAAATTTATTTATATCTCTAGATATTTAAGTATATATATATATATATATTTTTACAAAAATGGATGCATACGTATATATATATATATATACACTGTATATATATATATTCAGATATACATATGTAGATAGTTGTGTAATCATTGTTTGAGCCAGGTTATCCGGTTGGTGGTTCTACTATAACATGTTTTAGCTGGTTGGTGGTTAAAAATCATAACGATGGTTTGAGTTACAGTTTCAACATGTTAGTGAACAATGTTCAACATGTTTTTTACTGCCAGTGAACAACACTATTTAACTAATGGTTTTCAACTGAAAGTGGTAGTTGATAGTGGTGAATTGCAATGAGACGTAATAACCACGCATTGCTAGTGGCTTTTCGCAAAAAAATACCCGAGTTGTTTATTAAGCATGCAATGATGAACCATTAGCTCTCAAGGGCATACACCACATACGCCATGGCTGATGCATGTGGATTCATTTTTGCAGCGGGCTACGGCAACAATTCCTGGCTAATCACAGATTCATAGCACTTCATCAGTCATCCTCCGTATAGTTATAGTAGATTGCTATGAATTTGTGGACTCATCGGTATAGTTATAGAAGATTGCTGGTAGTAATCATCCCATTTATAATAGTAGACTCATGCGATTGGATCCGCAAAATACGGGGCTTAGCAACAGCTGCATCTCTGCGCCAATCGACCAAGTCCCGGGGCACAGAAGCCCCAGTTGAGTTTCACCAGCAGTCTCTGAGGGGCCAGGGGTCTCCAGCAGTTCCAGTGAAATGACTATGCCCTGCCGAGGAAACATCAGGTTCAACAGCTTCCGTGCATGGCTTAAGTTCAACCGCGACCACAATCACCACCAAAAGAATGAGCCAAAACACAAGCTAATTGAAATGTTTTGACCCATGTGAGTTGTCACCACTCAACAAGCAACAAAACAAACAGGCGAACCAATCCCACACTCCCAGCCCTGCATCTGGGCTGTGGACATTCTGCTCCTCTGTTGGTGGACCTTGGTCTCCCATCGGGCACTGCCAGTTTCGATGCCAACTCTCATGCCTGGCATGGCATCAATGAAGTATAGTCTGTTGAGATGATTTTTAGATCATTTAACCTGAACCTCTGCCACTCATATGCCGGTTACCATGTCAGTGTGGTGTATAATAATCGTTGGTCAATGGTTGCCTGATACTTGCCTAGTGGTTATAAGCTAGTGGTTGATGAACGATTAGCTTCTGGTTGATTAATGCATCATTACTGGCGTGACCGGTGTGTGACTGGTCCGCGAATGGTAGGTGAGTGGTTGATCAATGGTGGGATAATGGTTGGTGAAAGGTTGGTTGATAGTTGATGGTTGGTTGCCCCAGGTTGCCGCTCCTCATCAATCTCCCGAGCCACCGCACTCAGCCCGAAGGGGCCTGAAATGCCGGTAGAACCTGCAGCCGATTCAGAACAGCACCACATCCATGGATGGCTAATCAGCACCTAATTAACTTTAGTAAGGACCAGGGTCTGAGGATAAGAAGGGGGTTGATTAACTGGGGGGGATTAATTAATCCTACCTTTGCATTAGCCATGATATTATATCCCAGAGGCTCCAGGTACCGTAGGTTTGCTAACATTTCAGGGTCATTCTATGGGCAAATGTAAGTAAATATGCCATGCATGGAGCATCTGGGTATTTATGATGAATATATATGATTGACAAATGGACTAGTCCTTTTGTTAATGTTGAATTCTTGAGAAAATGATACAAGTAAACAAGTATACAAAGTATACATTGAAAAGTAAAATAATGGTGGTGTATATGTTGAGTATTCTTGAGTGACTATGACCAAACATGACAGTGGTGACGTGTTGATTCGCACTTGTCTAGTTTCGACAAAATCAACTCGAAATACAACAAAATGATGTGTGGCGGTGCTAGGCAGTGCACAATGTATCCCTTGCAAAATGCAAGCAGGCTTGAACCTCCAACCATTGGTTCCTGGCAAGATTGACGGCATAGAACGGGGCGTTGACCAGTTTGTTTGACTGTGCTCCTGCTGTGCTCTCTTATACATATCCGAACTTATAGTAGGTATTTATGGAACGGTCGTAGTTTCAATCAATCCTATCATCTTCGCGTCCGATGACAACTTCGCACAATTTCCTAGAGATACAGGCGAGGCTCAAAAAAACACTCCTTCATCTCAGCGTTTACCAGGCTCAGTGTCAGACCCTTCTTCGAGTCGGTGGAAGACTGCGGGCCAGGCCGAAAATGTGACACATGGTGAGTTTCCATTGCACATCAGCAGCTATGATGGACACACTGGGGCACATTGTAGGTAAGCAAACCCAACTACATAATCACCGCAGAGTTCTTTCACAAGCAAATTTGGAAGAGCTGCGCAGTCAAACCTTCAAGGATACTTTTAGTTTTAGTTTCCTGAAAGTGATTTCATGTGGGGCCATCATCGCACCGTGGTTGTTCTCTAATTACTGTGGTTGTGAGATATCTAGAGATGAACATTTACACTGCCAGGTGATGCTCCAACTCAGGCACGTTTAGCTGCAGAAAATTACGCAATTTTCAGGCACCCGTATAAAACACACCCACTTTCGCTGCAAGTCACTTTCTCCGTTGCGACGACAACTACTTAACTCCCCGTGAAGGAAAAGAATGGTTCTGGATTGTACGTACTGTAGCAAGTCCTTAGCAAGTAAACATTCAAACCACATGCATATCAAATCAAAGAAGTAAGCACACACACAAATCAAGTAATACAAGCCTGCAAGCAAACAAAACATAGCATCGACGATAGCATGAATAAATAGATAGATGAATAAATGAAAAAAAACAATTTTATTTACAAACCAATACATTAATGTTTACACACCTTTACATTCACATAGGCCTACACAACATCCAATAGAAAAAACCATGGACCGCACACATTCTGAGCTCCTGCACCATCCCGCGACCCGAGGCCGGAAGGCCCCGGGCACCATTGGCACCTGCAAGGCTCGTGCGGCGGACCGCAGCTCGAAGGGCAAATTCATGGAGTCCAGCAGACCTGGGCGCGCGGGCGCTCGCCCGGCGCTCGCCACCCGAGGCTTATGAACTGCCCATCACCCAGCTGATAACTTACATAACTTCTAAATATGAAAAAAAGTAGAATGACTTAGCTTTTATAAATATAAGTACAATATAATAACTGAGGCTTTTCAAGCATGGATTTTTTGATGTTGCGGGGGTTCTATTGAATGTTATTTACTTTGGTGATATGATATGCCAGTGGATGAGACATACACATGGATTCCTGAGAAGTTTTCACTAACCACTATAAGAAATTGTCCGCCTTCAACATGAACTGGTGCAGCTTGCCGCCACACAGGTTGGGCAATTTTTGCTAAACCCCTTTGTCGGTTGCCTGTGCTGTCATAACCTCATGTGTGGGTGATTCTATGTCCCCTTATCATTCGATCCAGTACAGCTGCTACTTTGCCATTGACAGGCCAAACTGCAAGAACTATAGTTGTTGTACGCGATGTATCGCGAGGTCATTCATTGTCAACTAATTTTGGCAAGGAAACTTCCCAGCTCATGCGAACAGTCAAGAAAGATGTATGACTTCAGTCAACAAAGATGTGACTTGACTTCCAATATCCTACGAAGTGTAAGTGACTGCAATGAAGCAAGCCAAAATTCAAAACTAAACCAATGGCATCATCCAACATGGTTAAACATGTCCGGACACCAATGATCTCACACATGCATGTGGGTCGCAAAGACCACGTGAAGTGTTCCCAATCTCAATTCGCTAGATTCAATGGACCAACAAGCATAGCTTGGAAAAGAGTTTTGAGTACCAGTTAATATCAACCGTTGAGTACTGGTTGGAAGCGAACCAAAATAAGCAACCAAACATTTGGGAACCAAACACCCAACTACTTAGGAGTACAAACGGCTGAGTTGTTTCCCTCTCCGCGCCTGACTCCTCAATCTCCACTTTTGAAACCATCAAACTTCTTAAAACCTCGGAGGCTGGAAGGCATGCTGCCGCAGGAAAAAGAGATGGCTGATGAAAAAAGTAAAAACGATGTCTGGGAGATCATAAGTGCTGTAATCATCATCAAGTAGCCATTATCAAACCGTAACCATTGCTATGTCAACATAATGTATGACAGTGATTGCGAACCAAATCATTAGCCATGTTTTTGCCATGCTGACCCTACTAACCATCATTCATCACGATTGAAAATCAGTTAACCGGGGTTTCACTATGATGAACCACTATTAACCATTATTAACCACTATGAACCACTATTAACCATAACCAACCAATCTTGGTCACTACTAATTACCACGCAATGTGAAACCACCCACCACCCACCACCTAGCACGCACCACCCGCCTCTGGGAAGTTGATGGGATGCGCTAAGCCTCGCGTCGGCTTAGCTTCCGGAAGTGTGATCAAACCCATGGTTGTCACGTCAACAACTACGAGTATTGAACCTTAAACAAGAACCGACAGTGGTTGTAAGGGGAATACTGTTGTTTTGAAATCAACAAACAACGAAGACAACAGCAACAACAAGAAGAACAACACCAACAACAAAAAGAACAACAACGACGACAAGGACAACAACGACAACAACAACAACGACAACATTCAGACCTAACCATAGCTGATTTAAGACCCATGAGAACTAGTACAGTTTCAAACGACTACGCTTGACATTTGAATTAGATATCAGCTTGAGCAATTGATAAGCATTACAAGCGAAGAATAGTTGATATATTTGAAAAATAATACTTCTCCAGCAAAGCCCCGCCGTGCGCAGGGAATCACCAAATTGCTCCTGTGCACAAAACCAGTTGCCTAAACAAATAATCAACTATAACTAGCTATTACAAGGTTAATTGCCAATCATGGCTGATTTAAAGCATACGAAAGCCTAAACCCCAAAACCACTACAGCCGAAGCTCTCAAACTCCAACCCTCGAAACCCTAAATCACTGGGTATTAGCCAGTGTTTTCACCATTCAATCGACGCTCACGATGACTTTCACAAAATCTTCAATTGCAATGCTCATTGGGTTGGTTGATGGGAGATCTACAGGAAACCCTTGCTGTAAGCACCAACTATATATGGGTTTCCCATGGGTTTCCATCAACCATTTCTGGGAAATGCCAGCTGGTTTGTTGACACCATGGTTGGTGGACATAGAATCCGCAACTCATGCTGAACAGCAGCTGTGGCCAAACCTATGCCCATATGGGGTTAGCAAGCTCTGGAGAACCGTTGTAAGCGATACCCAACCATTGCGAAATCACAGCATTTTCTGTGCTAGCTGAATCTATATATTATGGTTAGTGGTTTGAAGCCATTTCAAAAATATGAATTCATCAGCCAAGCGTCCCAAACATTGAGAAAAATAATGCATGTTGGTCTTGGTTTAACCGTCACCTTGCCGACACTAGCATCCAATTCAAGAGGTAGGGCGCGCTGAGACTGAGCTTTTCTAGCGACTGGATCTGTTAAGGCAGCTCAGGCTTCAAGATGGGTTGGTGGTACCCCCCCCCCGTACGATGGACACTTCGAGGCTATTTGGCAGATTGGTTTTGAACATGTTTGTAACCTAAATTGCAACACAAAAAAATTAAACATGATGTTTTTGCTCATGTATTTACGTTCCATCTCCTTAAATGGACGCGTCCGTTGATGCCGCACTGAGTGCGGTGAGCACACTAGCGGCACTGAGCGCGCTGGCCGCGCTGAGGGCGCTGAGCGCGCTGGCCGCGCTGAGCGTGCTGAGGGGCGCGCTGTGCGCGCCGTCCGCGCTGAGCGCGCGCTGAGCGCGCTGGCCGCGCTGAGCGCGCTGAGCTGGCCGCGCTGAGCGCGCTGGCCGCGCTGAGTGCGGTGAG